>JAZBNJ010000045.1:2947500-3115000 GCA_037349165.1 Choristoneura rosaceana
AGCGAACCTATTGTGTTAAAAATAAAGTTGTCTTAAATACTTGTGATGTATAGTATATAGGTATGATTTTTTTTAAGAGTTACTACCTATATTAGTTATTATATATTTTATACAATTAGTTAATGATTATTTGTTTCAAGAACAACAAACTATCTGAACAACAAAGGTATGATTTATTAATATTGAGAATCTGTAAAAAAAAAAAACCTCGTTGAGTTTCTTGCCAGATTCTTCTCAACAGAGGTTTTTTTGACGTTCATAAGTGCTTGTTATAGCCTAAATTGAATAAAGATATTTTGACTTTGAAAGTTTCGAAAAATAGGGTAGTTGACATAATTAAACAACAATTAAACGTAAAATTTTACATACTATTAAATCGTTTCCTCAATTATTGATTCTTGCAGCAATAGTATATGACACGATTCGATTTGTGGCATTCGAACATGGCGGACGTGGACAGTATATAATTTTGCTGTTTCTGTTTCTTTGGCTAGTTGAAGTATAATTTTGATAGTGTTTTATGCGGCGATTAACCTTAAATGTGAACAGTGATCACAAAATTCTATATTGCTCTCGTGTTCTGACATTTTTTAATGCGCAAGTTGTTTCCACGTGGTTTCTGGAATTTTGCTATCAAGTTGCAAAAACTACAATCACCGTACAACGTTGCCTCTCGAAAGAGAATACCTACTTAGACACTGGCGAAATTGTCTTATTAATTAGGACAGAAGCCATATTTTAAAAAAGAAGAAGAATAGTATATGATATAGAGTATGATGTCATAGTTATCGTGGCACAACGATTACCGAATTCAAATAAACAAAAATACCTGCAAAAAGCCGTGTTTAGAGCTCGTAGCGAGCACCTTGTACGGCGTCAGCTTCAAATCCAGATTCTCCCGCCGCAGCAGCTTGTCCATCAGAGTTATCATTTGGAGTATCAGCTGATCCTGACGCAAATCGTCGCCATGCTTGAATATCGCTTCGTATTCAACGCCCTCTGTCGTCAGGAAGGTCAACTTCGACGGCATAAGAGCGGATTTAAATAGGCTGGCTTTTTTAGCCACGATACCCTTTATCGTCACGTTTGGGTCTAGAGGGAAAGGCATAGGTTCGAAGTTGGTGAAATTGAATTTGAAGGCGTCTGGATCGGCTAGGAGCTGTTGGAGGCGCTCGGCTTTCTTGTTGCGGTTGCCGCTCTCTCTGGTGACGGTTTTTACGAGTTTGACTAGTTTGTCGATGAAAACTTGCTGACGGGCCAGGAAGGAGCGCGTGCGCTGGTGCTCTGTGGTGCCTGGAAATTTAATAGTAATGTGTTAGTGAAGTTCTAACCAATTATCATCACCATCATCATGACGAACGAACATTGCTGCCTTGTTTGTCAACTTTTCGTTACTTACGCCGTTTTTATGCTCTACTCACACTAAATGTTCATAAGAATATTATAATTCATGTTGATGTCGGGCTGATGCTCGGCAAAAAGCTCGGAGAAAATTTATAGGTGTTTCACGTGAATGCTCGCTAGAAGGCTCGCTAAGACGTTCATGTTTATATCGCAAGCTTTTAACTTGTAATTTAACATTCAGTAGAAAGCTGACAATAAGTGATTGTTCCTAAAAATAAGTTGACTTGTTTTCACTGTCCTGTTATATCTTTCAACCGTGTTAACTTGGGGCGTATAACGTCAAACTTACACTGACCTGTAGCAAGTTGATGACTGAAGTTTCTCATAACAGTGAGGTACATGGACCGTATAGCTAGGTCCTGGGCGCCGGTCTGTCTGTCTTCGCATTCGATCAGCAGGTACCAGTACAAATAGTTGGCGAGCACTGCGTTGTTGCGAGCTCGGGATATGAGGAAGGTCGCGAGGCTGAGACGTTCTTCTGTGGACTCGTTGGGGTCGCTGAAAAAGAGTTGTAGCGCTACGTTGGCATCGATATAGAAATAAATAAAAAGAATCAAAATATTTATTTGTGACATTTAGGGGCTGTTTTACCATCCATTGATTAGTGTTAACTAACGGTTAAATGTGATGCCGCCTCTATTTGTTTTGTTCGAATAGACGGAGACGGCATCACATTTAACTGTCAGTTAACATTAATCAATGGATGGTGAAACAACCCCTAGTTCCATATTAATCGGGAGGCGCGCCAAAGTTCGCATATTTGTTTGTCATATTTTTTTTCCCACTGAAACTAAATTTCTCTGAAAATTTTGAATGGTCACCAGTAGAAAACTGTAGGTTAGGTTAGGTCAGTTTTATAACAAGTCTGAACAATTAATAAAAATGAGTTATGGCAAACGATATATTCTTATTTATTTTAGTGACTGGCTGTATCACATTATGCGAACCGATGGATCCGAAAATATCACCCTTTTTTATGCAATATAGGCCTGTATATGTGTCTATATTTAAGTTTTTGTACTGCTTTATGGTGTGCAATAAAGAATATTTGTATTGTATTGTATTGTATAGGCTTGCGTTTGGCCACAATCACACCTGATAGAAAACGAGGATGAGGCCTACGATGGAGCACGCCTGCCTAGTAAATGCTCATTCGCCCTGGACTTGAAAGCGGCCAGATTGTAGAGTTCAGGAAACACAGTCGCAGGCAGGGAATTACACTCCTTTACAATACAATAATTTATTGACACTTCAGGTGGCGTCGAGTTTTGTCCAAATTATAAAAAACAATATTATTTGCAGGCATTGAATTTGAAGATCATAAGCTTAAACTCCATTCAATAGAATCTGACAATCCTGTAGATGTTCTGTTCCAGCCTACCGAACACCGCCTAAGGCTTTGTGATGTGACTATTATTATTTTCTGATTTCTTAAAGATGATAATCACAACAACAGGGACATATATAATCAAGAGTGCCCACGTTAGGGTGTCTTAAATGTGTAGAAAATTGTCAGATTGTATTGAAATGTACTTTAGTGTAAAATTATTTGTTGGCTCACCCGAAAGTGTTGTTGTCGACGACAGAATTGTTGTTTTCAGTGCTGTCGGACACATCGTCCTCCGACCGCCGGCTCGTCACCGATGTAGACATCTCATTTGGTAATACCACTACTTAAAAGAAAATAAATGGCATTACTTTCACAACTAAGCTTGTAAATATCCTCGGCGGCACAAAATTTGGCCCACTACATACAAAATTACCTATTACTGCATACATTTAACGGCCAAATTTATTGACGATCAAATACAAATAATGTCTGACCGAATTAAGTACATATTTACAACAGTGACCGAATTTTTATAGGGTGCCTTTAAAATATTCTAAGATATTTCGGCAGGTTATTTGAGTATTTTAACTGAACATCATGCAGGGCTACCACGAAACTCGAAGTTCGTGTCATGCGGTCCCTTTGACAATTATACGATTTAATACAAGAGCGAGAGGGACGGTACGATACGAATTTTGAGTCTCGAAATCCCCTGCCGTTATGGTTTTTCATCGGATTTTTATCTAAAGCGTAGTCACGTTTTGAGGCCGTACACTTTGAACATAGTAAAATTATGAAAAGCTTTTATAGGGGTTTTATTCAAAACACCTCAACCTGCTGAAAAATAGCGTTCATTTTAGCTTTTCGCAAATAAATTTGTATTCAGTAAATTAATCGATTGGACATTCTAAAAAGGTCAATCTGATCAATTACATTTGATGTGAAATAGTAACATTGACACGAAAACTATGCAGACATGTGGGTGACGGAGCTACTCCACGACGCCGATTTCTTCCGAACGCCGCTCGAAAGGCCACGAAAGTGGATTCGGTTTCGGTCCCAGTTTCGGCAGATTTTCTGCCAAAACTTAAATTTAACCGAAATTTTAACTTAACGCCGAAATTCACCAAACTGAAACTTAACCGAAATTTTAACTTAACGTCGAAATTCATCAAACTGAAACTTAACCGAAATTTTAACTTAACGTCGAAATTCATCAAACTGAAACTTAACCGAAATTTTAACTTAACGCCAGAATTCACCAAACTGAAAGTTCGATCGGACAGTAGCTGTAAATCAACACTTGTGTAATTTATAGATAGGTTATTGAATTTTGTGCAACTATGACTTAAATACTTATTTATTAACTCTTGCTCGTAATCTGCGTCCCGTGGGAACTTTAAACGACCCTGGGATAAAATATAGCTGGTATTCATCATCATCATCATATCAGCCGTAGGAAGTCCACTATTGGACATAGGCGTCCCTCATATTACATTATTAGCAAATATTACTTGCTGATAATAAAGCTTTCTGTAAGTAAAAGCATATTTGGACCATTTTTTTATTTCGTTGACTTTTCTTTGTCATTTTGAGTTCCTAATTTTATAATAAATTTTCAGTTACGAACTTTCCATACATAGTGTGAAATTGGGTTTACCATAGTCAGAACAAGCAACATTACCAATTCATCAAATTGCATCGAAATCTGAGAAACGAAATCGAAAAACAAAATAAAAAATGGCCCATTTACCGATTCAGTAGTTTTTGAATTTATAAAATACAGTATAATCTTACTAATCCGGTACTTCAATAGCCCGACACGTCCAACAATCTGGTACCCTCCACCCACGCCTCCCTCGCCCCTCTGAACCCATAGGTCGCTGCGTCGTCGTCTAGCAGTGTAACCTCAAAACTTATCACGTGCACGTGCATACGTATTACCTGTTTTTTTGAAGAGTATTCTCTCTATGAAATGCTTTATTTTATTATATTTTTTTGAATTCGACTGGAAGGCAAACGAGCAAGTGGGTCTCCTGGTGATAAGAGATCACCACCGCCCATAAACATCTGCAACACCAGGGGTATCGCAGATGCGTTGCCAACCTAGAGGCCTATCCCCCTTATTCATAAAACTTAACAAGCCTATGTTAACTAACAAGTGCTTTGTCCCTTTCTAACAAATACAAATGTCGAAGTGACAGATAAGGACAAACGAATTTTAGCGGCATTTTAACTATTTAGGTTTGATTGTCGTTTATGAATAAGGGGGTTACCCTATGGTTTTTAATAGTGCCGGATTAGTGAGATTATACTGTACATACAAACAAAGACGTTTACGCGCGTTACCTGCGCGTATTCTAAGCGTAATACGCCATGTGCGTAGTCTAGGCACATGGCGTATTACGCTTAGAATATGCCAAAGACCTTAAGGTTCAGGCCAATGAGGGCTATCGTTTTTTGTCTTGCTAGATGGCGCCACTGTCGCGTGAGGTTTTTAAGTGAGGCTTACAACATGTTATTACGGGCGTGAAAACAAAGTTTAGATTAAAATCATATACATCTTAAAACCGTACAATAAAAATATCGAGCAACCACAGTGTTGCGTAGTCCCGTTTTGTTCGGAAAAAAGGGAGGACAAAACTGTCTCAAAACACAGAAATTCATTGCCCCTTATCGCATAATTGCCATAGTTAATTTCAGGTAATGCAAAATATTCACAAAATTATTCTAATTATAAATAAACCCGCGTACGAGTAGCTCACACAAAAACTATAAGATTTGACATTTCGGAGACCTCACGCTACACTAGCGCCTCTAGCGGCGAATTCACACGCGATAGTCCTCATTGGCTCTATTACTGCCACAGTGAAACCAAGACCAGTGATTAGCTTATAGGCACACGAGAACGAACGGTGTTTCTGAGTGGCTATACTGTTATATTCCGAAAGTTGGTAGACATTTTAGAGTAGGTATTTGAGGCATCTACAATTCCATTTATCGTCATCATTATCATTCTATCAGCCGTAGGACGTCCACTGTTGGACATAGGCCTCCCCCGTAGACCTCCAGTTACTTCGGTTGGAAGCGGCCTGCATCCACTGTGAATCACCATAATTATCTCGTTGGTGGACGTCCTACACTGCTGAACTTCACGCACATCACTGAATTACTTACTTCTCTTTGATTGTGATCGCGAGGAACCACGATGTTTTCCTTAACTGCCTCATGTAGCATGGTAATTGCTTCAAATACCTACTCTTAGGCCATCTTGCAGGAAAAAATAAATCTAGATTTAGTCTGGCTTAAGCTTGACAGTTCCATACATTTTGACACTACTAAGATGAGCTTAACGCTGACTCGAGATTTATGCGTTTCCAGCAAGTAGCCATTAAATATCCACCAGTTCATAGACTAATATCTCCCAAGTTCTTAACCAGGCAAGACTATTAAGAATAGCTAAAATGACCTCGACGTTTCGACCACATGCAGGGGCCGTGCTCACGAGTAGGTTGAAGTATCTCGTTTATTCAGGAACCCACATTTGATTTACTTGTTGTTACTACAGGCACTTTATCGCTTTTACACACAACACAATATTTTTTTACCCTCTTAATAGTTGTGAACGATTAAGTCCCGGGAGATATTAGTTATGTTATGAATAAGAATCACGCAAGTCTGATACATTATACACCGTGTTTTTCCTGATTTCCGTTAACTTTAACAGGTGGCTTTTTGCAAAATCAAATATCATTTCGAAAAAAAAAAACTTTTATAAGTACAGTCAGTGTTAAAGGTCGAATTGCGAAATTCATAAACTTGATGAGTGGCATTGACGTGAGACATGAGAGAGAACCCCTAATCAAACTACTTTTGCTAATAACCCCTAACCTACTTTTGCTAATATTTAGATATAAATCAATTAAAAATGCTTTTGATATAGACACCCAATAATAAATTTAAGTTTATAGTGTAGGTAAGTTTATTCTATTTTATTTCACATTTTTTAAAAGTTACTTATAACATTATAAGTTTACTCGCTTGCGGACGATTTGGTCTTCACTGTAAGTCCACAAGGCAATATTTTTTATAAATAAATAAATTTAAAAAAACGTCACTAATTAAACTGGCGTAATTAATTAATATATGTAATAATCTATGTAATAGTCTTGATTATATAATATATGTAATAGTCTTGATTATATTTTAATTAGATGATATCGACCACATCTACCGTTCCTATTCACCGATGTAATATATCATTACGACACTTCAAGTGTAATCTCAGTGGCGGACTAAGCCCATCAGAGCGGGGCGGCAAAGCTGAATGAGGACCCAAGCTTTAAAAAAATGCAGCTTAAAAATTTTTAGGTACTAAGCACATTTTTAGTCTTCTAGGATTTGATCAGGGGAACGCGGAGGCATTTGGGGGCCCCCCAAGACCAGAGGCCCGGGGCGGGCCGCCCCTTCCGCCCCCCTGTTAGTCCGCCACTGTGTAATCTTCATCATGTCTTATTATGCTTTGTTTAACTTTGTGACTGTTTGTTGTTTAAATATATAAAAAATATATTCAAGGTTAGGCCACTAGTCATGGAGAAAAAAAACTTCATCAGATCAGGAAATGTATGTACGAGTACGGAAACTACACTCTTCAAAAGTGCCTAAGGATATTTTTTATTCCTTGACTGACAGTTTTAAAAATATCAATAGTATAGGAATATTACTACTGACTGACTCAAAAAATCAAATTGTTTTCTGTATCGCCTACTATTTCTGGTGTACAATAAAGAGTAATTCTATTGTATTTTATTGTATCAAATGTGTCTAAGGATAATGACTATCCCAAGACTGTTTGGTGTATTTATTGCAAAAAACAACCAAATACTACCGACAAACGAGACACATACCGGTTAAGTTAACGGAAATCAAAAACAACACGTTGCATAGCTCATAGAGCATCAGATAGCGTGTAGGTACTACCACCAGAGTTGAGATCACACAAGAACATATCATGTAATGTCAGTGGGATTTTACTCATTCGTTACGGGGCGTTTTAAAAAAAAGTTGTTCAAATGACTTTTTTGTTAGATGTGGATGAAATTTGGTATTCCTAATCAGAATCAGGAGCACTTTCGATTGCAATAGGAAAAAAGAGTGTCCCAGGTTTTTCATATAATTTTGTGTTATCCATTACACTACCGCCACAGACACGCGTATGAAAACGGTAACGTAATGGAATAAAAAATCTTGGGACACTTTTTTTCTCCCATTATAATCGAAAGTGCTCCTGATGCTGAGTAGGAATACCAAATTTCATCCACATCTAAAAAAAACTTCAACAACTTTTTTTGAAAACGCCCTACGTTCATTCTCCAATCAGTTCATTACGTTGGTGAGATTGCCAATATCGTTATGTGCATTTTTTTGATGTATGGATTTTGGCACATATGGCTTTTAAATTAAATGCAAAACCCATATATCAAAAAAAAACACATAACGGAATTGGCAATCTCACTGACGTAGGTGCGTCATTCACCTCAACTCTCGCGGCACCACCTGTGCTGGCTATTACCTGAGGCCGACAGCAGGCTGGCCTGGCTGCCGCGAGGACCGCTCTGCATCAGCCGACCCTCAGAGTCGGAGTACACCGCCACGTCTTTACCGCACATGCGGGCGTACTCTATAATATACATGCTATATACTAATACATATATATAGCTACAGGATGGGTTTATCGCGCGATGCTGGTCGTAACCTGAATCCTGATGGCATCAGCCAAATAATTGGCCTGCCACCCTGAAGTTTTTTTGGGGACGTTTTTTTAAACTATCGGAATCGATTGTGCTCTTGATTCTGAGTACGAAAAATGTTTTTTTCCAAAATTTCAAAAAAAAGATTTTTTTTTTTTAAAACGCCCAAGAACACAAATAAATTACTCAAATCACCAACACCACACTGCAATGACATGTTTCGAACTCAACCAAACTTCATCCTCAGAGCATCACAACACTTCACTATGCTACCAGATGTAAGACTACCAAATGTGCTGAGTCTAACATCTGAACGGTTGTGTTGCCTGAGGATGGCCTTTGGTTAAGTTCGAAACGCGTCAGTGTAGTGTGGTGGTGGTGATAGTTGGGTTTGTGTTCTTACAGTGTGGAGGTGGAAAAGCTGCATTAACATACATTTGTCGCACAGACGTATGTAGCTATAAACAGGTCGCGGGGTAATCGCGGGTGAGCGAAGAAATTATAATGAAAGTTTGACTTTAGCACAGTATATATATAAGCTAAAGCAGTAGGGAAGCTACGAACAAATCGATCGAAACGAACACACTCACACAGACGCGCGCTCTACACGACCTCTAAGGGGGTCTCGCGGTACTGCGGTCGCGAGACCCCCTTAGAGGCTGTATTATAGGGCTGTATTGTTCGTAGCTTCCGTACTGTTTTAGCTTATATACATACTGTGACTTTAGCGAAATTTGATAGAAATAAATTTGTTACAAAATTGACAGACCAATTATTTGGCTGAGCGTACGAGTCGTTTGAAATGCCTGGATTTGACATTCTAGTACAATGTTTATCAATGGATATATTATAGTACTTAGTACGCATAAAATTCACACTGTGTGAAAATTGCAAGTGTCTACTTATTACAGTTGAATGGACGCAGTTCTGTAAAAGTCGGTCTGACAGACGAACGGATGCGCGGACAGACGGACGGATAGATGGACGGACGGACGGACGGACAGACGGACGGACGGAAAGACAGAAGGTACTTATGGCTTTGACGACGATATACTGTCATAGGGAACAATGAGCATAGTAACTCTACCATTTGTATGAGATTAATAGAATATCTCGTCACATCTAAATTCAGGTTACATACCTACAATATACGCGATATAAAACCAGTCTAATAGCATAATATTACTTCACTTTAAGATACTTTTAACATTTAAAAATTATATAAATAAATATTCAACAAAACATACTTTATGGCTAAAGTACGGTCGCGGAGCACGAAGAGTTGCGTACAATGACCTTTCACTATGTGTCTCTGTTGCTCGCACCGTAAATATTTGCCGTCGCGCTCGCACACATGGATTTGTTCGAAAGCGACGTCAAATATTTACCCGCGAGTGACAGAGACAAGACTTGAAGGCAATTGCGCGGAATCCTTCGTGCTCCGCGACCGTACTTTAGAACAGATTTTTATATAGAAATATGACAAATATATCATATTCAATAACTTATATTATATTATGTTCACGTGCATTATATATGTTTCATATTCTCTGAATAATAAGAACAACATATAGCTTTAAGCCTTAAGCTATAACTGCCACTGTACTGTTTAAATAATAGTTAAAATTATGATCATAATCATAACATAAAACTAAGATTTTGGAGGCAGTTTTAACCATGCAATTTTTTTTAACACTCCGTAAAATCGCCTTCGATCCGGTTATTTTTTAACCGCTCGTTCACTTTCCTCTTTTTCTGTAATTAATCTTACTTAATTAGCACTATTTTCTGATAAGCTTCTGATATATTATGTGAACAACATTAACGCTCTAAAACTCGAGTACATTCTGATTCCATAAGAGCGTTTATACGTGCTGAGCTGGCAACACTGAATTTTTGTTACTTTTTCTCGATTATTCCATAAAAAATAAATGAAAATTAAAAATGTGGGCTGATAGAACTCTTCTTAATATTCTTATAAGTTAATGTGTTTACTTAAATAATTGTTGGTTATAGACTTTTATTTTCTTATAAAAACCGTTAGTAAACATTAATTTGTTTTTTAAAGAATATAAAAGTCTATAACGAATAATTATTGGAGTAGACACATTAACTTATATATTAAGAAGAGTTCTATCGGACCACATTATTAATTTTCATGAAATTTTTATGAAATAATCAAGAATAACAAACAAAAATGCAACATTGCCAGCTCAAATGGTGTAAACGCTTTTATGAATACTTGAATAAAAAGTAGCATTTGTGTTATTCCAGACGTCCTGTTAACAAACACACACATACCTTCGCCTTTATCATCATCATCATCATCATCATCATCATCAGCCGGAAGACGTCCACTGCTGGACAAAGGCCTCCCCCTTAGAACGCCATAATGAACGACAACTCGCCACTTGCATCTACCGGTTTCCCGCAACTCTCACGATGTCGTCAGTCCACCTGGACTCTGGACTCTGTCGCTTTTATAATATTATTAAATTATATCTCTTCAGATATCTGTTTTATAAAACGTTAAGACCTTCCAACATTATTGTGTAACAGGCCTTATACTATAAAAAACAAAATTCTAACTTGCACGTGCCGTCCCGCTTATACTTATAGCATTGAATAGGAGAGTAAGAGGGACGGTAGTATACAACACTAACCCCACCCCCTGAACAGACAGAAGCTCCTGCTCGGGTCTAAGAGTCAGATAAGATGTCCTACCATCATGTATTTCCATGAAGTCCTCATATTTCAAAGCCTGCACCAGCTGCAGTAAATACAGTAGAAGATCTTCATCTGGGGCTTGTTTTAGTCTCGAAATGGCATACCTGTTGATCAATAGTTATTTGTGTCACAAGGGAGCAAAATGGTGTATTTACGGCGAGGGCGTACATTGAATCAAGAATGTAGCGAAGGATTCTGCAAGAGAATCCTGAGCGTAGCGAGGGATTCAAGTGTTAACGCCCGAGGTGAAAATAATTTTGCTCCCGAGTGGCTCATGCAACTTTTCACACCTAGCATTAAGAAACTTAAAAAAAACTAAATGTTATTGAGGAGCAACCAGCATAGAAAATGGCGTGGCTTTACAATTATCAACTTCAAAAAATAGTATTTGCAATAAAACATTTACAAAAGCCTTGAACAGAAAAGTTGCACTTTGCCTCTCGTCAGGGAGGCAAAGTTACTTTTCTGAAGGAGAGTTGCGAAAAGATTTTTATCTACTCTCATATCGAAATATTCGAATTATAAAATTCAAAACGAGTTTATATTTACATACTTTTTTAAACACAATACCGAAATATTAAAAAAAAAAAACTCATTTCAACACTTTTCTTCTAACAAAATAATGTTATAATATAATTTTTTAAACCATTACGATACAGGGAAAATCCAAAAAGTTTATATCAAAAAGTTTTGATTCTAATTTTCACTTGTCTGTGGCAGTGCCCGCTTTAGCGCATGCGTGCACATGCCGCACATGCGCAGTGACGTACTGGGTTTTAGCGGCTTTAGCGCCATTTTCGATTCATTAGTGTCGTTTTGTTTTACATTTTTTCGTTCGTAAGTAAAATTAGTTTTTGCTTAAAGATGTCTGATATCAGTGAATGCGAAGAAAATTTGACTCTGCCCGATATTTTAGATGCGGGGAAGGAAATAACTCATAATTTACCAGCAAAGTGAAGGTCCTAGTATAAGTTCTGGTTGCAATGCAGGTAACACTCAATGGTTCTTGAACACATGATAGAGGATTTAATATATGAACGTAGATAAAATATTGTATGCAACTGTACGTAATTAGGCCTTGAAACACTCGTGTGACCTTTTTATGAAACTCGGCTACGCCTCGTTTCATGAAACCACACTCGTGTTACAAGGACCCCTATTACGTTACAGTTGCATAAATAGCTATTTTCTTTTATAAGTACTCCTCTTTTTTCAAAGCTTAGGTTAGAGGGCCAAATGAGGTCCGGGGCCTGGGACACTGCACCACCTGGCCATACAATGGCTACGCTATAGCACAAGTTCCATTGGCAGTGCAAAAAAGGAGAATTATCAGTATGAAAGGGAAAGAACTAAAGGAACTTCTGCGAACAATCCGATAGACTCATATCGTCACAACTTTGAAAAATCTCGTATCTAAAATAATCATCATCATCATCATGTCAGCCGAAAGACGTCCACTGCTGGATATAGGCCTCCCCCAAGGCTCTCCACTCAGACCGGAGAAGATTCTTGAATGGCTTCCGCGGACCGGGAGACGAGCTGTCGGTGCCTCCAACAAGATGGAGCGACGACCTGGTTAAAATCGCGGGATCCCGGTGGATGCGGAAAGAACAAGATCTAAAATAATAAGTCAACAAAATTGAACCTTAACATAAAGTTCACTCAGAAAATTATCTATTTTGGGATACGAGTATTTTTAAAAGTAGTGACGATATCCTGGTTGCTTACTTCCTGACGGCGGGGTGCGTGAACTTGGGCGTGAGCAGCTCCAGGGCGTCTTCCACGTCCATGGGCGCCCACTGCTTCATCATGGACAGGGCTTGGCGCACCTCGCCTGCGGACAGTAATAATACGCACGTTAACAACAACAAAACACAAGGGCCAATCATCTTTCTAATCTGTCCGCGACATTTTTCAAACAATAGGGATGATGACGCCATTAAAAAATAATTCAAAGGCACAACTCCAGTAAAAAAACGCTTATTTTAGCCCTGAAAACCAGATTAATTTTCGATTTACGGTTGCTTTAAAACAAATAAATAGTTAGTTGATTGAGTTGCCGGATAATGACATCATAATTCGCTATTGCCATTGAAACTCTATGGGAGAATTGTGTTATGACAGCTCATAAAAAGTACGTTGGTTGAATGGTGGTGTCAACATCCCTGTTGCAGATTTTTGAAAGTAAACATGTTTTTTCTGTAATTTAATAGATGGTGTACATGAGTAAAACTATCTAGAGCTATCCTACGTAAGTTTAAGCTATTAAACCGTGAAATATCTTGTTGGAAGTACGATTTTTTGGCAATGCCAGAAACAATTTTGGTAACTCAGCAGTCTCCGGATGCTCTCCCCTAAATCCGGACCTGTCTTCATTCATGGCTCGTCACTTAAGTATGCTGATAGAATACATTTTTCTAATAAAGTGTAGCACCGATTTTTCCTAAGTTACGGGGCATAATACTAGCACTAAATAGTTGATTGACCCTTAATAAAATACTGATTCGGAGTCCTATGACGTCAAAATCAAAAGTCAAAGTCAAAATATCGTTATTCAATTTAGGCTATAACTAGCACTTATGAATGTCAAAAACATCTACCACCGGATCGGAAAAACCTCTGTTGAGAAGAATCCGGCAAGAAACTCAACGAGGTATATATTTTTTTAAACAGATTTACAATATTAATAAATTATATCTATAATCTATATACTATACATCGCAAGTATTTAACACACTTTATTTTTAACACAGTAGGTTCGCTATTTGAAGACATCGCTAATGCGAATCTTAGCGAAATTATTTCCAAATATCCCTGTCCATGTATAAATAAGTCTTAGAATAAGCTAACGTTAATATTAACGTCTTCTTGACAATATATTTGAATTTGTATCTGTCTCGCTTGTAATTTTTTTTTTTTTTATTATAAAAAAGTATGCAATTTCTCAAAAAACACTTTTCGGTTTTAGCCAGTCTGTAAGATGGAACTTTAAGCTTCCCTTTTTCTAGTAAAAGCCTTTAGCTTATCGACGTTAATGTAATTATATTTAGCACACTCGGTAAGCCAAGAGACTCGGGCTCAAATCCCGGCTTGCTACCCGCAAAACAAATACTTAAAGGACATACGTACCTTGACTAATTTCCTTAAAAGGCATACTAAATACAGCACTCACACGCACAAACAACACGCAATCTTATCAACAATGTTATTCTTAAAGAACATTTAAACAGCGCAATCAACTATAGCGAATCCATTATAATAGTTCTTTATTCACTTAAGCAATAAAACGCCTTTTTCATCACTTCACGGTGGGGCGGCCGCGGTTTAAAAATAAAGGTCCGAATTGAGGCTTGAAACGTGCTTGCTGACCCACATTTCGGACCACAATGGCGGCTGTAAGAATATTTTGTCATATTGAATGCAATTTGAAGGTTGAATGGCTTGGTGGTACCTCTTTATCCATACTAATATTATAAATGCGAAAGTGTGTTTGTGTGTTTGTATGTTTGTCCCTCTTTCACGCCGTAACGGAGCGACGGATCGACATGATTTTTGGCATAGGGATAGTTTATGAGCCCAAGAGAGACATAGGCTACTTTTATCCCGGAAAAATGCACAGTTCCCGAGGGAACAGCGCGCGATAACCGAATACCACGCAGACGGAGCCGCGGGTAAAAGCTAGTCCTACTAATATTATAAAAATGCGAAAGTGTGTTTTTTTATTCGGCTGGATGGCAAACGAGCAAGTGGGTCTCCTGATGGTCAGAAATCACCACCGCCCAGACACTTGTAACACCAGGGGGATTGCAGATACGTTGCCAATATAGAGGTCTAAGTTGGACTACCTCAGTTTTTTTTTTATTCGACTGGAAGGCGAGCGAGAAAGTAATTGATTGTAAAGTGAGTGCCAGTAATTTCACCGGCTGTCTTACTCTCCACGCCGAAACAACAATGCAAGCACTGGTGCTTCACGGCAGGATTAGCGAGCAAGATGGTGGTAGCAATCCGGGCAGACTTTGCACAAGGTCCTACCACCTTCAAAAGTGTGTGTGTGTTTTTTACTTCTTCACACTAAAATAGCTGGACAGATTTGGTTGTATCGTGGTAATTTGGCATCTGAAACGATGCTGTGGTGGCGTAGTGGGTCGACCTATCCTATGGCCTGTCTAGCAGAGGATCGCGGGTTCAAACTTAAACCCGCATTTGTGAGCTTTTCGAAATTTACCACCAGGAAAACATCGTGAGGAAATCTGCACAAAACTGCGAGCAATTCAATTGGGCCCACCTATGACCTCGGTCCAAGCCCTCTCATTCTGAGAGAATTATTTTTTTCTTATTTCATAAAGGTTGTTTTTCAAAAACAGAATCATGAATATGGTTGCTTGTATTGCTTAAAATAAACCATAGTAAAATGATCCACGCGAGCAAAGCGGTGGCGCGTAGTGCGCGTGTTGCGGCAGCCGCCGAGTCGCGTGCTCCTTTGAAGAAGAGCTACGAAATAGCCTGAAACATGCTGAGCTTCATCGAGCTAACCTCGTTTTAAGACGTGAGTTATCCGTTACAATATCATTTAACATAGCAAAATAGCTAAATCAAAACAATACCGGTGAAAAACCTTGGTACAGACTTGGAATGCCCCAGATCTCACTAAAGTAAACTTCCTCAAGATATATAGATTAGATAACGAGCATGATCTCAAGCTCCGCACGCGCAGTAGCGTATTTTAACTAACAGTTAACTAAAACGTTAGTGCAACTAGTATTAAGAAATAGTCCTTGAACTGTGCACTTTAAACGAAAAGTCGGTTTCTTTTTGTCTAACCTAAAACGATTAAATTATTCCGTCGCAGTTAACGCTAGTTTTGAATCCCACACCACGAATAAATAAATAAATATCATGGGACACTTGACACCAATTGACCTAGTCCCAAACTAAGCAAAGCTTGTACTATGGACACTAGGTAACGGATAAACATACTTATATAGATAAATACATGCTTAAATACATATTAAATATCCAAGACCCGAGAACAAACATTTGTATTATTCATACAAATATCTGCCACGGCCGGGATTCGAACCCGGGACCTCAAGCTTCGTAGTCAGGTTCTCTAACCACTCGGTCATCATTTCATGTTGCACTTGTCCGATTAAGTTATAATTCCACTTAATTTCTTTGTATTTTGGTTACATTACTATTATTATACTATTTTACTAGTTATTAATCGCTTTTTTGCGAAAAATTTCATCCAAATTTGTCCAGCCGCGTCACTGTGAAAATGTAAAAAGAGACACACAAATTTTCGCAATTACGTATTATATCAGTACGATAAGGAGAGAATGTAGAATTAACTTGAGAAATTCGATTAATTCACTGGATAAGTAACAAACAATTTATTAGCTATATTTCACAAAAAAAAACTAAAAAACGTGTTTTATGAATATGTAATAGATTCTCTACATAAAACTTGCCCATTCACGGCCCATACAAAAAAATCTGGAATCGAGCTCGATACTATCAAAAACACTGACAAACCTATTTTTTTTTATTCGACTAGATGGAAAACGAGCGAGCCCATAAACATCTGCAACACCAGGCGTATTGCAGATGCGTTGCCAACCTAAGATGTGATACCTCAAGTGCCCGTAATTTCACCGGCTGTCTTACTCTCCACGCCGAAACACAACAACGTAAATACCTACTGCTGCTTCACGGCAGGATTAGCAAGCAAGATGGTAGTAGCAATCCGGGATATGCACAAGGTCCTACCACCTGCAAAATAGCTATTTTTCACACAAAAAAAAAAAAACTAAAAAAACGTGTATTATGAATATGTCTATTACATACATTCTCTACATACTCGTAAAAACTGGTCCATTCACGGCCCGTATAATACGACACATGACTAAATCGAAAGGACCTGGAATCGAACCTGCACCAAAACCCATGACAAACCTATACCACCAAACCAAACATCATTCAATCACAAAACACACTTCTCTACGCCATTTCTTTTCGCTAAATAGCTTCATAATTAGTATTTAATTACTAGCTTTTGCCCGCGGCTTCGCCCGCGTAGAAATTCGGTTCTCGCGCGCTGTTCCCTCGAGAACTGTGCATTTTTCCGGGATAAAAAGTAGCCTATATCACTCTCCGGCCCATAAACTGTCTCTATGTCAAAAATCACACCGATCTGTCGCTCCGTTTCGCCGTGAAAGACGGAGAAACATACACAAAATCACACTTTCGCATTTATAATACAACTGACAGCTAAACATTATTTTTAACTATCACGGATGTCGTTTTTTGACGGTAACGTTTTTTTAACCGACTTTAAAATATATTATTCTCCGTTTTTGTTTTAACGTAGCATTCGGCCTGAATGCGCGCGCAGCACTGGCATAGTTGAGGACCGGTTGTCGAAATCTTGTTGTATAATGAAATATTTGAAATCGGTATGTTAATGCAAGTTAATTAAAGCGATAAATCGTTTGATGGACTAGTTGTAGGTTTTTGTTGGAAAAGGTAATGACTTTGTACTTTATTATGTAGGTATCTTTAAATTTTACATTCATTACATACATAAAATCACGCCTCTTTCCCAACGGGGTAGGCAGAGACTACATCCTTCCACTTTCTACGATTCTGGCATACAACTCTCGCTTCCTCTACATTCATCAATCTTTTCATGCATGCACGTCGGTTTAGAGTACCTACTGACCCGACCTTTCTTCAGAATGTCCCCGATTTGATCGTGGTACGTTCGTCTAGGCCTTCCTCTCCCAACGTTCCCATTCACGCTCGTCTTATAGATCTGCTTAGTCAATCATTCATTCATTCATTCATTATGTTAAAATAACGGATAACTCACGTCTGAAATCGAGTTTAGCTCCACATGTTTCGGGCTAATTCGTAACCATGGGAGCAAAATTCGCAAAAAATCTTTATATAAAAACTAAAAAAGAATACGGAAGTTACGGAACCCTCAAAACAAGCCAAGTAGTCTTGAACTTTGTTAAGTAACTTAAACTGACGGGACTCATTACTAGGAATTATTACGATTTCGTATAGGGTAAAAAAAAAAGTCGCGGTTATGGCGAGTGAGACCAATATCGTAATAGAGATGTTGACACACCACCAATCAACTGGCGTACTTTTTATGAGCTGTCAAAACACAATTGTCCCATAGAGTTTCTATGGCAATAGCGAATTATGACGTCACTATCCGGCAACTCATTCAACTAACTATTTATTTGTTTTAAAGCAACAAAAAATCTAATTTTACAGTAAATCGAAAATTAATCTGGTTTTCAGGGCTAAAATAATGCTTTTTTTTTTACTGGAGTTGTGCCTACGAATTATTTTTTAATGGCGTCATTATTATAGATGGAAACTAACGGTAGACTACGGTTATTTAACAAAATTTGTCGTTAGCTACCAATACTTAACCGGTTAACTATGGTTATTTAACCGCAGGTCGTATTGAAGCTTGGTGGTAAGTGGATAGCTTTTTCTGTTTTTTTGTTAGTATTTGACATTTATTTTAGATTGTTTAGGTACATAATCCATAAATCGGACTCGGGCGGAACTAATTTGAGATGCATACCTACCTATGATATGGCACTGGTACCTACTATAAATACTTAATTTCATAAACGTCATTCAAACAAAGTCATAAACGCCACTATGCAATACTAACAATCACCGCAATCACCTAATAAATTTAATATTTTTTTATCAATAAAATTAAATAATTACTTAGTTTATTTTAATTAAGTATAAACACAGTACAAAAATTTCCGTAATGTACCAAAGTAACCCGCTCAAAATGGTTATTAACCGTTTTTAACCAAAAAATCCGTTAAAAACCCGACGGTTAAAAACGTTAAAAACCGGCTTCCCATCTATAGTCATTATCTCTATTATAAATACTACAAGTTTGATTCCTCACTACCCAATACCAATAGAGATGCGAGGATGCGTTGCGAATGCGTGTCAAGAATAGACCAATAGAAACGCTTCATTTACCTATCCTCGCGCAACGCAGCTCTAGTTGCACCTCGGCGGAGCGAGGATAGTTAAACAAAGAGTTTCTATTGGTTCATGATAAACAAATCGTCACTACTTTGAAAAAATCTCGTATCTAAAATCGATATGTCAACAAAATTGAACCTTGATGTAATGTCTATAAAGTTCACTCAGAAAATAGTAGATTGATAACCAAGGGTGGAAAGTGTCCCATTTCACCCGAGATATTTCTGGCGTTCGAACGAAGTGAGAGCGCCAATAGTTCGAGGGGAAATGGGTTATTTCACCCCAGTTAGACACTCTACTTTTCATTTCGACTGTGAGGAAATTAAAATACTACAAAAAAACGAGAATTATAATAAATTGAATTTACGTATACCTATCCAACCTCCAACGGTACCTTTTCGACTGGCCACTTGCCACGGCCAACTATAAAAAAAAAAACGAGTTGGTCACGGCGTGCATCTAGATGGCCATGCCGAAACGTGAAAAAAAATGTCATTGACGTAATTCAATTATCTTCGATGTCGTGGCTAGCCGAAAAATTAAAAAAAAAATACTTTCCACCCTAGAGGAGAAAACGCAATTTTCCACCCGGCTATCTGCCCACGAAAATTAAACTTTCCGAACAGGAGAGATGAAAATTATCTATTTTGAGCTACGAGTTTTTTTAAAGTAGTGACGAAATCCCTCGCACATCTCTGGTAGCGAGTAAGTGCTTTAGGTTATGTCCTTGACAGTAACAACTAATGAAACCTTTCATGTTTTGCTTTCCAATATATTTGGACAACGAATGTCAATGACCTTGGTGCACTGGGTCAATGCAGTTGACCGGTTTAAGATATAACGGTTGGGTACAGGTATATCTTTATTTTAATGGTTTGTTATGGCTACTATATTGTAAATAACTCCGATCCGCATTAGCGATCCCTTCAAATAGCGAACCAACTGTGTTAAAAATAAAGTTGTGTTAAATACTTGTGGATATCATTTATAAATATTGTGAATCTGTTTTTAAAAAAAAATACATCGTTGAGTTTCTTGCCGGATTCTTCTCAACAGAGGTTTTTTTCTAAACCGGTGGTAGATTTTTTTGACGTTCATAAGTGCTTGTTATAGCCTAAATTGAATAAAGATAAAGACTTTGACTTTATGGATAGGGTATACCTACCCGCGACTTTGTACGCTTTCACTTTAGATTCAGTAGTTGAATTGAAACTACGGGATTTTGATAAATTCCCGCGGTGATTACCAAAAATTACATCATGATTTATATTGACTTTTTAGGGTTGCGTAGCCAAAATGGCATAAGCGGAACCCTTATAGTTTCGCCATGTCTGTCTGTGTGTCCGTTCTCGGCTTTGCTCAGGGACTATCAATGCTACAAAGCTGTAGCTGTGTGCGTGTGTGTGTCTTACTGCTTCACGCTATTTTGTCACGTTATTTGGATGAAATTTGGTATGTAGATACCTGGACATCTAGAATAACACATGGGCTACTTTTTCATCCCGATTTTCCCACGGGATGAGGATAAAATCTCGAAATAACAACCGCTGGGCTTACAGTTTACTTACATGACATTTGGCACTGTAATGCAATGCCAATAAAGACTATGATATGATTCCCACGGGAATTTAGTAAAATCCCGGAATTTCAATTCAAATGCTGTATCTAACGATTTACGCGTGCAAAGCCGTGTAAACACTAGTATTTCTACTATGTACTACTAGTATGTATGTATGTATTACTAGTGACTTTTTATTTAGCGATAAGGCCGCCTATTGCTTACCTTGTAATTTTTTTCTCTGTGTATCTGTTTTCTTTATGGCTTACTATTTCTGGTGTACAATAAAGAGTCTTTGTTTTGTATTGTATTGTATTTCATTAATCCACCTTTCATTTCCCTCCAAGCATGATTGTGTGCAACACACATCCGTTATGCACAAAAAATATGGCTGGTGAATGCAACCAGCCATTCGCTGTGAGTTACATAAACGGTGTTTTCTTATTTTGTCACGTACACGCGGCAACGGTGCAATGCATTGCAATAAATCATATAGCACGTAATGCTATATAAAAATGACATAATGTAATGTGTCATAATGTATTGTTTGTCATAACTCTTTTTTCGTCTGAATTAATAATGTTCGGAATTGTTACAAAAGTTACTTCCACATTTCGTTGCTTAAATACAAAAGCGACACAAATAAAAATACCGTTTTTTTTTAAATGTGTTACATACAAAAATCACGCCTCTTTCCCAACGGGAAAATGTGTTTATTGCAATAAAAAAATGTGTCGCTTTTGTGTTTAACCAGAGATTTACTACTTCTTAGCGATTTATTACTTATTTGTCCCTTGTTTTTTACTTATGGTTTATTATAATTTATTTATTTATATCTTGTTTCCTTAAAATTTAATCTATTGTATTTCTTAATTTTATTTACACATTAGTTTAGTATATTTATGTATCATTCCGTGAGTCACAGACGGTTCTGACAGAATATCAGCGCTGCAGGCGTCCAACGCCTTAGTATTTTGCTGAGTCAGCGGCCGTTTCACTTTTGCGGGGACACACAAAATCGTGTATTTTTATTTTCATATTTCCTTTTTGTTTTGTTTGTTGTCCATTGTTTTTTTTTTGATGTATTTGTGTATCTTTGTGAATGTGAATAAATGTCTTTCTTCTTTTTCTTCTATTTATAATATTAGTAAGGAAGCTAGGTTACTAAAAAACTTAAGCATGTTAATATTTTGAAGTCTCCATTATTATGGATTTATTCTGCATTAGCATAATTGAAATATTATATGATTACATAATATTATAGCTTATAAACATATGCCTAGTAAATTCGAGAGCGTTGACTCGTCAACTGGTTTTACTGCTTTTGATGAGATATCGGTGTTAGATTTTTCGATGTTGGATAAACCTATTATAGCCTAAATAGACAGAGAATATGTGCTATGGAACACAATTTTTCTTTTAAATATTTAAATGTGACACAAAAGTGAATAAAATTCTTTTAAAAATTAAGATTTTCTAGCGATGGTTCTTAGATATGTTTCATCAAAATCGATTAAGCGGTTTTTGAGACATTCAACTTTAAAGTGGCAAAGTCGGGGGTTTTCCAACTTTTTGTTGGTTAGGTTATAATAGCTAGTCCTTACTAAATTTCTTAGAGTAATAAAGCGTCATGTCAAACAACGGCTTGCATGTATGGTTGTGTCCATAATGTATGCATCGGTAAGGATCGCTTGACTAAATTTAAGTAGCAAGTGGTCTAAGAAGTAACTGATCTTACAAGCAACTGGTCTAAGAAATAACATGTCTTAGAAGCAACTGATCTATGAAGTAACTGGTCTTAGAAGCAACTGATCTGTGAAGTAACTGGTCTTAGAAGCAACTGATCTATGAAGTAACTGGTCTTAGAAGCAACTGATCTAAGAAGTAACTGGTCTTAGAAGCAACTGATCTAAGAAGTAACTGGTCTTAGAAGCAACTGATCTATGAAGTAACTGGTCTTAGAAGCAACTGATCTAAGAAGTAACTGGTCTTAGAAGCAACTGGTCTAAGAAGCAAGTGATCTAAAGGTCCTAACTTATTTGTATCGGATACTCGAAAAAATATAGGTTAGAGTTGTGTCAAGGCGCGAAGCATCGCAGCTAAGTGGAATAGGAGTTGCGCGAAGCGGAACACTTTGGGTTATAGAATAAAATTTGACGAATTAGGAAATGGATGAACGGAGACCGACTAGACTTTCGGTGAACTTTTTAAACCACTTTCTTCTTAGACCATTTGATATCAGACCAGCTGGTTTTAGACGAAGTTAACTAAGTTACAATACCTGCTCTGTTCCAGTTGACACATTCGAGGAACTTGGTGAGAGCGCGGCGATGCGACGACAGGTAGAATCTGGAACAATTTAATAAATAAATATTGTGGATTGATTTATGACTAAACAATAAATGACGGATAAATGGCGAGTGGCCAGTAGTCTTTGTAGTTGGGATTGGTAAATACATCTGGCAGGTTGTTTTATTGTGGGGTTTAGAACATGAAACTACCGTGAGACTCACTCATATTAAATGATATTGTAACGGATAACTCACGTCTTAAATCGAGTTTAATGTAGGGGACTGGCGGGCGGTGCGGCGACGAGCTGGTCGCAGGGGGGGGGGGCTGTTTGTTTGTTTGTTTATACTCTTTATTGTACAAAAGGAAATACAAAAATATCACACAAAAAGAAGTTGTAAGTACAAAGGCGGACTTATCCCTGAAGGCTGAAGGCTGTACCTGTACTTCCAGACCAGGTCCTGGCTGCTGGCGGGCAGCGGGCTGGCGGGCGGCGCGGGACGAGCTGGTCGCGGGCTGTACCTGTACTTCCAGACCAGGTCCTGGCTGCTGGCGGGCAGCGGGCTGGCGGGCGGCGCGGGACGAGCTGGTCGCGGGCTGTACCTGTACTTCCAGACCAGGTCCTGGCTGCTGGCGGGCAGCGGGCTGGCGGGCGGCGCGGGACGAGCTGGTCGCGGGCTGTACCTGTACTTCCAGACCAGGTCCTGGCTGCTGGCGGGCAGCGGGCTGGCGGGCGGCGCGGGACGAGCTGGTCGCGGGCTGTACCTGTACTTCCAGACCAGGTCCTGGCTGCTGGCGGGCAGCGGGCTGGCGGGCGGCGCGGGACGAGCTGGTCGCGGGCTGTACCTGTACTTCCAGACCAGGTCCTGGCTGCTGGCGGGCAGCGGGCTGGCGGGCGGCGCGGGACGAGCTGGTCGCGGGATGTACCTGTACTTCCAGACCAGGTCCTGGCTGCTGGCGGGCAGCGGGCTGGCGGGCGGCGCGGCCACGAGCGCGGCGAGCTGGTCGCGCTCGGCAGCGGTGGGCTTGGCGTCCCGCCCGTGCGCGCCGGCGCGCAGCGACCGCGCCAGCCGGTGGTGCTTGTTCTCTACTAAGTTCTCCTGAGGAAGCGTTTTGCTAGGTCAGTACTCGTCTAAAACCAGCTCGCCTAAGTAGGAAATGGTCTAAGAAGCAACCGGTCTAAGTGATAATCTTAATTCTATGATCCAAAGTCGGGGGAGTGGAGCTCCTATTCCGCGCGGCATAATCGCTTTGCAACTTGTAATCTACTGTAGACCAGTTGCTTCTTAGACCAGCTGCTTTTTAGACGAAGTGATACTAGCCCATAGTGGACTAGTGATTTGAAAGATGGCCTCTCCAGCAGAGGATCATGGATTCAAACCCAGACTCACATATTTAAGGTTTCCAGTCCAGTTTTTCAAATTTTCACGATGGGAACGGTTGACGATTATTTATTTATTTATTATTATTACACACAAGCAATATTACATTTTTAATGGTATACAGTGAACCCCAAACTAGGCTGAACCTGTATCTTGAGGCCCGAGAGGACCCTATTAAAGCATTTACTTTTAACATATCAGTTAGAACAAATCGCACATGTACTTTCTCAACCTCGTGTCTACCCGAATTGTAGACAGCAAATCAACACTCTATCGTACTTAAAATAAAGATGATTTAAAAACAATTGAATGTGGCCAGATACGAGGTTGAAGAAGCGGTCAAAATGCTCAAAGAAGTCCAAAGACCCTCACCTGCAGTATTTCGTAGTCAGGCACCGTGACAACTTCGGCCTGGGCTCGGAACTGGTACATCTCATCGCCATCTTGCTCGTAGTATACCACCGCGTGCTGTGCAAACAAACTTTAAGAAAAGTCTCTTCGTTCCACTCCATACAAACTTACCCCTTATTCATAAAACTTAACAAGCCTATGTTAACTAACAAATGCTTTGTCCCTTTCTAACAAATACAAATGTCGAAGTAACAGATAAGGACAAACGAATTTTACCGGCATTTTAACTAAAATAGGTTTGATTGTCGTTTATGAATAAGGGGGTTAGTCCCGGTCTCATTTTGATAACTAGGCAACAGAAGTAGATGAAATTTTGTAAGTATGGACTAGACGTAATTATCTATGCCTGTGGTTACAGATTTTCATATAAATGTGTGATATCAGATTTACAGGAGCTCAAAAGTTGACAAAAAAAAGATGTCAACTTTGCACGAAAATTACAAACTATTTGTACTTACAACTTCTTTTTGTGTGATATTTTTGTATGTATTTCCTTTTGTACAATAAAGAGTATAAACAAATAAACAAACTATTAAAGCATTTTTACAAAAATCTAAAAAATTATTAACAGTTATCTGCGAGGAAAATAGCGGAAATAACTACTTCAAATTAAACGAATTATTTGAAACGTTACAAAACGTTCTTGTGTGTGTGTGTTTGTTTGTGTGCGTGTGTGTTTGTTTGTGTGCGTGTGTGTGTGTGTGTGTGTGTGTGTGTGTGTGTGTGTGTGTGTGTGTGTGTGTGTGCGCGTGCGCGTGCGTGCGTGCGTGCGTGCGTGCGTGCGTGCGTGTGTGTATGTATGTTACACAACGAAAGTAGTTTAGTTGTACGAGTAGAATCGAACCTTGAATTAAAAGCCCCATGGCCTATACATAAAGATAAATATCAAGAACAACTCACGTTAATCCCATCAATTGTAACTGAAGGGAACTCTATCATCAGATACATGTAGTCGGAGCCCCGTTTCTCCTTTTCGTTGATCATTTCTATCTCGCGGAACGTGAGGCGGTCCAGCCAATCCACCTGGGAACATCGTATGAACACTAATGACACAGAAATACAATATTAACTCGGATAACTCACGTCATAAATCGAGTTTAGCTTGACATGTTTCGGGTTAGTCGCGCGAGCACATTAGTGTTAGTGTTGTGTGCTACCCTGTACTTTTTTTTTATTCGACTGGAGGGCAAACGAGCAAGTGGGTCTCCTGGTGGTAAGAGATCACCACCGCCCATAAACATCTGCAACACCAGGGGTATTGCAGATGCGTTGCCAACCTAGAGATGGAATACCTTAAGTGCCAGTAATTTCACCGGCTGTCTTACTCTCCGCGCCGAAACACAACAGTGCAAGAACTGCTGCTTCACGGCAGGATTAGCGAGCAAGATGGTGGTATCAATCCGGGCGGACCTTGCACAAGGTCCTACCACCTGCAAAGTCTTATTAGACAGTGACAATAAAAATTACGATAAAAATGTGGGTAGCTCTGCGCCTGTGTTAGTTTCGTCGGACAGTCGCGCGAGCAGAGCGGTGGCGCGTACTGCGCGTGTTGCGGCAGCCACCGAGTCGCATGCTCCCTTGAAGAAGGGTTACGAAATAGCCCGAAACATGTCGAGCTAAACTCGATTAAGACGTGAGTTATCCGTTAAAATATCATTTATCGTATTATTCATACAAATATCTGCCCCGGCCGGGAATCGAACTCGGAACCTCAAGCTGATAGTCTCTAACCACTTGGCCAACCGAGGATCAAAATTGTTTTTTTGGAATCTTTTTGTATTTTTTATTTCAATTCCAAATTTTTACTTTTACGGTCATCCCGTGAAGCCTAAATTGAAAATACAAACTGAAACATAGATGCACAAATGATGATGATGTAGTTCCGATGGAGTATTGAAGGCTTCTCGTTGAGAGCTAGACAGTATAGATGGCGCTACGTCACTGCTTAAGTGGCGATATAAGAAAAAACAAAAAAACAGACTGAGATAATTATGTGATGCATAGGGAAATTCGTGTCTGTGCCGTTGACCAGCAGTGATGTAGCGGTTATAGCACGCGGCACGGAATTAGGGTTTCACGATCCGATACGATATTTTCAAGTATCGATACAACATCATACGATACATCGATATTTTTTATCGATACATAAGAATCCGATTTTTGCTTGGATCGATACAAAACTGCCAGTATCGAATTAAACGGATCGGAAACCGACGACACCTAATTTCTTATCATATAAGTACTCATGGTGACGCGATCTCTATGATATTAGCGCAACCATTGCTTAGGTATTGAATGAAATACTTATGGGACGGGTATCTTTTAAAATGTTTATACACATATCAAATTACAATAGCGCCGGCGCGGTTCGGCATGAATTTTCGACTTATGAATCAAAGGAATGAGAGTATTATGACTTTATTTTTATAGGCGTTTGATTCGTATTGTATTTAGCACTATGACAGCATTTTGTTTAATATCTATTTTAATATTTTTACTTTCTGTGCTATCGAAGACTGCTTGTCAAGATTATTATTCTTAAAGAGCCTACGATTTGAAAATTGGAGTTTCTAGATATTTTCTATTTTCCCCGAAATTACAAATATAATGGATCTAATTATATACGAATATATTACCAAATTACTTAATTTAAAAGAGAATCGCTTGATTTGATTGATTCTGTATTGGATACGATATTTAGAGGATCGTATCGAAGCCATTCGATACAATCCCCGTATCGTATCGCATAGTCGCGATCCGGATCGATCCAGGGTATCGATACAATTTAAAGTACCGTGCATCCCTACACGGAATGCCGAGGACCTGGGTTCGATTCCCAGTGTCGGTCTTATTTTTCTGTTTTTCTATGCATCTATATTTCAGTTTGTATTTTCAATGTATTATTCTGTGCAAATAAAGAAGTTTAAAAAAAATAAAATATCACGGGACAAATCACACCAATTGACCTAGCCCCAAAGTAAGCTTAGCAAAGCTTGTGTTATGGGTACTAAGCAACGGATAAACATACTTATATAGACAAATACATACTTAAATACATATTAAACATCCAAGACCCGAGAACAAACATTCGTATTCATCATACAAATATTTGCCCCGGCCGGGATTCGAACCCGGGACCTCAGGCTTCGTAGTCAGGTTCTCTAACCACTTGGCCATCCGGTCGTCAAGTTTGAAGTTTTACCTTGGGCATGTGTCCATTCCTGTGCTTCTTAGCCAACTTGGCGAGCCTCTGCATCTGCTCCTTTCCACGATCAGGCGCCTTCCCGGGAGTGTTCTCGCTGCCCTCAACCCCGGGCCACACGCGCAGGTCAAACATGCCCTTTTTCAACAACAAATGGAACCTTTTCAAACTAACTTTCAGTGACAAGAAGTATTTTTTGCCGAGTTTGCTTATGGGATTTCCCATGTTTAAGTTTCTTTTTGGGACGACAATTATTGAATAAAATTGCTTTATAATTTATTGATTTGATACTGCTTGAACCATACAATACTTTTGCATTCAAATTAAGATTGTTTTTTTTTGGAATCCTTTTGTATTTTTTATTTCAATTCCAAATTTTTCGTATCAATCAATTATCATTTTTTTTTTCTGTTTGTATTTTCGACTTTTGCATTCGTCTAAGAATAAGAAAATATTTTGACACTTGAAAAGTTCATCTTGTGTATGTTATAAAGTTCTACGCCAAATTTTTCTATGCCAGGGCACAGCATTAGTTGACGCACTTGTCCCCATAGAGGGCGCTGTTTCAATTCCGATACAACACATGCAATCTCCAATATGACGAGTGCACTCTTGTTTTACTAACTTTTAACTTAGTTCTAGAAACTTTAAGCACGTCTGATATCTTTACGAATTAGGTTATAAATGTTTTAAAAATTGTTTATAAGAAGTGTTTATTCTAGTGAGATGCAGTTTAAAATGAGGGGAGTGGCATATTCCAGTGTTGACGTATTGATAGTTAATTGCAACTGATTAA
This sequence comes from Choristoneura rosaceana, assembly GCA_037349165.1. Lineage (NCBI taxonomy): Eukaryota > Metazoa > Arthropoda > Insecta > Lepidoptera > Tortricidae > Choristoneura > Choristoneura rosaceana. The sequence goes on from JAZBNJ010000045.1 coordinate 2,976,384, forward strand.
GAGTGTAGCCCGGTCATGCACTTTGTTATCGCTTGAGACGTCATATAAAAAATTATTGATTGCATCTAGAAATCGCGAGAATATATTGTATTCCGATCCAATTTATGACAAGCGTAAACAAAGACGCCATTAACATACATAGACATTTTGATGTGAAACCTGATAAATCTCGCAACTTTTCATTACGCAACTGTTTAATATTTCTGAAACAAAATATATTATAGTCAAAATTAGAGATGCAACGGATATCCGGCCAGTATCCGGTATCCGGCCTATCCGGCCACTATGTTACTATTCGGCCGAATACCGGATAGTTGCGTACTATCCGGCCGGATAACGGATGGTAAAAAACTTACAGTTATGATTAAAAACTGGTATTTATTTATGAGTTTATCAATTATTGTCATCAGTTTATTATTCTAAGGGCATGTTTCGATGAATTTTAACTGATGGATAAATGTGATACCGTCTCGCGTCTATTCAGTCATATTTGTTCGTCAGTTAAAATTAATCAATGGCTGGTGAAACAGTCGCCGGCGGCCGGATATCCGGCTATCCAGCCAACGGTCCCGCCGAATATCCGGTATCCGGCCAAACCATTATCCGTTTCATCTCTAGTCAAAATACCACAACGGGACTTATCACACTATTTTACACAAGTAGGTAATATTTACCTCGACGTTTCGGCAACATTACAGTTACAAAATATATTTCAGAATTTTTATATAACTAACCTAACCTAACCTAAAGGGTTCTTACACGATGGCCCTGAAATAAATCCTGAAATATTTACAGTTTTAGAGTTTGCGAAATTAATCAGGCAGCCAAACGTTACTTGCGAAATGAACGGATATCGTTAATTGGTCCTTTATAAAGTAAGCGAAGATAAGTACATATATTTATTTTGTTGACATATGGGAGAGAGCAGGACCAGTCTGGAAGACAAACACGGACAACTGATCCGCGTAGGAGTCCCGTGAGGTCGGGGTCCCATGAGGGCGGAGTGCCGTGAGGGCAGGGTCTCATGAGGTTGGGGTCCCGTGAGGTTGGGGTTCCATGAAGTTAGAGTCCCGCGAGGTCGGAGTCTCATGAGATTGGGGTCCCGTGAGGTCAGGGTCCCATGAGATCGGGGTCCCGTGAGGTTAGGGTCCCGCGTGGTCGGAGTCCCTTGAGGTTGGGATCGCACGAGGTTGGCATCCTGTGAGGTCAGGGTACCATGAGGTTGCAGTCCCGTGTGGTCGGGGTCCCATGAGAAAGGATGGGCTGAATATTCGGCTAAACGACCGAATGTTCGGCAAAGTGGTATTCAAACTTTTTACTGTATTGAGCCATGTCTGAGTTGGTATTAAATGTGTTAGTTTTATGAGGTACAGTAAGCCTTTATTTTATGTTAAAAGAAACTCATTAAAAGACTTTTGAAATAAATCATAACCAAAAGAAACGCACGTGTTGAGTTGAAGTTTTACCCGCTTATTCATAAAACTTAACAAGCCTATGTTAACTAACAAATGCTTTGTCCCTTTCTAACAAATACAAATGTCGAAGTGACAGATAAGAACAAACGAATTTTAGCGGCATTTTAACTAAAATAGGTTTGATTGTCGTTTATGAATAAGGGGGTTACTATTCACTAGATGATGCAAGAACAACATGGGTTACAGCGGGGGTAGCGGGCGGGACGATTAGGCTTCCATCCGCGCGCTTTGCGACAAGAAGTTCAGGCTTGTATTGTTTACGTAAAGTAATCAATTATGCCGAATATTCGGTTCGGTAAGTTTTACCGGACATTCGGCCAAATATTCGCATTCGGTGAAACCCATGTTGGGCCCATCTCTACCCAAGACGTTGGGGTCCCGTTAGGTTGGGGTCTCATGAGGTTGGGGTCCCGTGAGGTTAGGGTCCCGTGAGGTCGGAGTCTCATGAGGTTGAGGTCCCGTGAGGTCGGAGTCCCATGAGGTTGGGGTCTCGTGAGGTCGGGGATTTTTACCGTAAAGAGATCTAGATGAGTAATCCTAAGAAGGTAAATATTTATTTTATTGTTAAGAACAGAAGTGAATATTTAAATGTATTTGTTTTGTCCCTTCCGGTCCATTAGAACCTAAGCTCAAATTACCCTATTGCACAGTACAACCTAATGTCAAAAACACATATTACCATATAAATATAAATTCAGAATAACCTAATGTCTAAATACCACAGTCCCAAAAAACACTAAAACGTTAAAACCAAAACGAACTTATCTTGATTATGTACTAATACTGAGATCACCTACTGTCATAAAAGCTGAAGCTCAAAACGAACTATTTCCATAATGTACTAGTCTTGAAATACACCATTCTCAAAATACAGTAGTCTCAAAACTCACTAGTCCCAAAATACCCTAAATTTGTCTGTGTAGTAGTGGTTATTCTGGGTTGTGCGACATTCATCTTGTTTCGCATTTCATCATGTGTGCGGTGCGGTACTTCAGATTCGCTACTCATCTTGTTCGCAATTCATCTGTTTCGCATTTCATCGTGTTCGCAGTTCTTCAGAATCGCATTTTATCGTTTTCTCATTTCTTCAGATTCGCCATTCATCATGTGCGAGTTGCATCAATTTTGCATTTCATCATGTTCGCGTTTTCTCGGATTCGCAATTGATCGAGTTCGCTGTAGGTTTCGATTAACAGAGGTTTTGTAGAAATACCCATTCAAAAGATACGATGGATTTGGAAACCACTCCAAGAGATTGTAGACTTGAGTGAGAATATAATGTCGACGGCCGATCGTAAAATCCGCCAGATCACGAAATTCCTGGGCATATCACGAAACGGCGCCACTTCATAATTTGGCCAGTTTAGGCAGATCATAAAATTCCTGGGCATATCACAAAACATCGGATTTTGAACTTAGAAAATTTCAAGCAAAATTAGTATGGAGCCAGGACTTTTGTAGTAAGTTTTTTGGTACAGTCACGGATTTTAACTGTTAGGCCACTGTGAAGTTCTTTGAATTTTGAATTTAGGGTGTTTTGAGATTAGTGTGTTTTGAAACTAGTTTATTTGGAGAACGGTGTGTTTTATGACTAGTGTATTATGGAATTAATTCGTTTTGAGCTTCAACCTTTATGAAATTAGGCGATCACGAGAGTAGTATATATTCAAGATTAGGTCATTTTGGTTTTAAGGTTTTAAGGGACTCAGGTATTTAGACGTTAGGCTCTTTTGAATTTATATTTATATGGCAATATGTGTTTTTGACATTAGGTTGTACTGTGCAATAGGGTAATTTGAGTTTAGGTTCTAATGCACCGGAAGGGTTTTGTCAACCATACTTTGCTACAAAAAGTGCATGTTGATAATAATCACTATACATTAAACATACCTGTCTCAGCATGCCATGTTTCCCGAAGAATGATATGGTGGTCCCACCGACCACCATGACTTTGCCTGGGCCAGCGCAGTCGTAAATTGTCATCGCAAGGATGGCATTCCGTGGCAGATCACTGTAGTAAACTGGGAGGGTCACCCATTCGTTCCAGCTGTGATTAAAGAACATGGTTAATAACTGGTCATGTGCGAGTCGGACTTGTATGAGTAGCTATAGGCAAACCGCTTAACTGAGTCCTCGCCTGCGCGGTACAGGGGCGCGGGGGTAGGACGACAAAGGGGACTGAAGGAGGTGCGGGCGGCGAGCATGAATAGCTGTGCTAAGAAGCGCCTGCCGCCCGCACCTCCTTCAGTCCCCTTTGTCGTCCTACCCCCGCGCCCCTGTACCGCGCAGGCGAGGACTCAGTTACGCGGTTTGCCTATAGTGTCAAGACCCTCTTTATTGTGGGGTCATTGAAAATGGTTACACATAGACAAAAATAATAAAATTAATATTTTTCTGAAATTTATTTATGGGTTGTTTGTTTGTTTATACTCTTTATTGTACAAAAGGAAATACAAAAATATCACACAAAATATAAAAATATATATGAGTTGTGCCATAAACCTTTATACCAAATTTCAAGTTTCCACTAATATTATAAATGTGAAAGTATGACTGTATCTGTTACATCCTAAACCACTAAACCGATTTAAATTAATTCTTGGGAAGGATATAAATAGTTTTTATCTTGAAAAATTGCAAACTTCCTATGTTATAGCAAAAAATGACAGTCAGTATTTTTTTCAATGGATTTCTTTATGTTTATTCTTTTTAATTAATTCAGCACATTAAAATTAAGATATGGATTAATAATAATAAGATATTTATTCAATAGTTTCTTTATGTTTTAAATCTTGCTAAGATCAATATTTATGTTATGATCCATATAGCCATATTAATTAACATGTGGTAATAATCTTAAGCTAGAAAAATCAACACATGGTTATAATTTGTTGTTCCTTCTTTAGCAAAATTAGTATCTTTAACAACACAGTTATTACTATGCAGGTTTAAGATAACAAGAGTGTTCTAAACTAACACGCAACATTCCATAGAGCATGAGAGCTTAGGTTAGAGATTGGGGTGGGAAGAATCAGCCCATACTACCCAGGACCATAGTCAGTTGAAAAATTGGGCTTCCGTTAGGCTTTGTGGGGTGCTTGGGTCAGTATTTTTCCATGATCTCCATTGGTTTCTCTCTGGACCAACCAGCCCTTTTAATCACTACAGTATACTATGTTTTGTATTCTGTATAATATTGTATATATTTAGGTACTTAGGGTTTATATATGCATTTATATTTATTCAAAAGTTTTGCTCTATTTGTCGATCCTTTTTTTTTTTCAATTGCTCTTCTCTACCACACAAAGGTTGACTGGCAGAGATCCCTTCAGGGATAAGTCCGCCTTTGTACTTACAACTTCTTTTTGTGTGATATTTTTGCATTTCCTTTTTGTACAATAAACATTATAAACAAACAAACAAACAACAAACTACATTTAATGGGGTACCAGGGAAGAAGAAAAAAGGTATACTTACTTCCAGCGATTAGTAAAGGCCTTATATGAAGTGGTGACTGGGAGCGCTAACGGCGCGCCGTCACTGAGCACTTGGCAAGTAACGTATAAATCGGAGCAACCTTCTTGATACAAGCCCGAGAACTTCAGCATAGGATCTGAGAGCAACTTGTCGTACTCTGGCTTTGTACGTTTACCTTCCAATGTACCTCTGAAATGATAAAGATTGCTTAGGAACAAAGGCGTGTTAATTTTTTCATTGCAACATCAGATAGGTACTTACATTTTTATTTCTAATTTGTGATCCAGCGATGAACTGTACACGTAGTAAAACTTATCGTCTATTTCGTTCATGGTGAATTAGTCAATTTTTTACTAAGACGCAACAGTATGAGGTAGTTTAAATTGCAACGCAGCTGGTATTTATTTTGCATAAACTGTTTGCTTTGCTACCACTGCTTGCATGACATTAAACTGACAGTGACAGTTATAATTTTGACACATGATCCGATCAACCACAGGTAAAGTACACAAATGCTGTTTATTGTAATATAAAAACCGCTCGAAATTTTTAAACTGAGACACCAGATGAGTGTTTATTTTAGTATCTTAAATAGTTTGGACGGTTTAACTGTTTGAGCTACATTAAAAAACGTTGCTTAGCGTTAGCAAATGTCTATTTCAAATGAATTTTAACAGTGTCTCAATCCATTTAAAAGCGACAGCTACGTTTCACTTGACGTAAGATAAAAATAGGTTATGTTGTTGTGATTTTGTCCTTTGAATTTTATTGCTTGTAATTAAAGAGAATAACTTGAATCAGGTATGTCCTTGCGTATATTAATAAATCAAAAGTATTTCTGTTCTATTTATGTAGGAAATCACAGCAGAGAAACTTTGTTTCCTTATCTTTAAAAATGGAATTCTTTTCAGAACAATGACAAAGCTACTAGAGTGGATATCGGTGGCATCTGCCTTGCTAGCAGTCTGGTACTCCCTTGTCGGTGGCTACGTGAAGCATCCAGCGATAGAAAACAATATGAACCTTATAATAGTATCTCCATTAATATTCGTTATTCTTTTTGGATTGTACGCTGTCACCGTCGTCCTATACAGAGTGTTCACGTTTAATAATTGTGAAGATGCGGCTAAAGAACTACAGGCGGAGATATTGGAGGCCAAGAAGGATTTAGCAAGGAAGGGGCTTAGTTGGTAATATTCATTCCAGTTTGTATATAAAATTGTTAAGGTTTATTTGTAAATTTGTATATTATATACTATATTATAATGCTACTTATATTTTTTATTACTCAATAATTTAACGATTTTTTACAGCAGTATACAATCGGTCTTTATCAAAAACTTCCAGTTTTTTGCATAAGGAAGAAACAGAAAACTTATCTTTGTCCCTTATTGTCATATTTATATTGTTAACAATAGAATTTATATCTTTTGCAAAAAGAATAGTGTCATTTTCTCTGTATCATTCAAATTAACAATAAAATAAATTCAACTTTATCTATGAGATATTAAGATTTAAATTTCGATATCAATTTTTGTTGTATGGTGGGTCGCAGGGGGTTCAAATGACCCCACACTACTGCAACATTTGGGAAAGGGCCTGTGCTATGCTGTGTCATAGATACTTACAGGTTTTTAAGTTTAGAACCCTTAGCCATTAGTCCAACTCACACTTAGCCATTTTTAACCCTCAACGCAAAAAGAGGGGCGTTATAAGTTTGACCGCTATGTGTGTCTGTCTGTCTGTGCACCATAGCTCTTAAGCAGGTGGACCCATTTGAACGCGGTTTTTTTAATTGAAAGCGGGTTTTCTAGTGATTTTATCAAAATCGGTGCAGCCATTTCTGAGATATTGAATTTTGAAGTGACAAAGTCGGGGGTTTTCCAACTTTTTTCTTAAGTTTATGGACATGATGTAGAAGTACCAATAAAACAAAAGATCATTTTATTAAGATTTATTTTAAGCTAGTTAAGTTAATTTATTTGCATAGAATATTTACATTTGGATTATTGTAATAAATCAATATTTTTTTCAATAGAATTATTCATAACCATGCCTTTCAATAACATAAACATGATCTGGCATATATAATAATATTCAGCAAATAAGATAAAATTCAGTTTTAAAATAATTTTCCTTGCTGTACATAATTTGGTCCATTTGGCTTGAAAATAATAATAATAATAATAATAATAAATAAATATCACAGGACAATTCACACCAATGGGGGCTATCGTGAATGAATTTTCCGCTAGAGGCGCTAGTGTAGCGTGAGGTCAACGAAATGTCAACGCTCATAGTTTTTGGGTTAGCTACGCAGGTTTATTTATAATTAAAATAATTTTGTGAATATTTTGCATTATCTGAAATTAATTATGGCAATTATGCGATAAGGGGCAATGAACGTCTGTAATTTGAGACAGTTTTGTCTTTCGAAAACTTTTGTCCTCCCTTTTTTCCGAACAAAACGGGATTATGCAATACTGTGGTTGCTCGATATGTTTATGGCATTGTTTTACAATGTATTAAATATGATTTTAATCTAAACTTTGTTTTCACGGCCGTTATAACAGACTTTTAAAAACCTCACGCAACAGTGGCGCCATCTAGTAAGAGAAAAAACGATAGCCCTCATTGACCTAGCCCCAAAGTAAGCTTAGCAAAGATTAAAAATGAAAACTTAAATGAAAATTAATTATCACATGTTTAAAAGTATGTTTATTGAAAACTAACATTGGTTCTGTGTGACCATGTCAACTAGTGATGTCTCGGATCCTCGAAAAAGTATATGCAGATACCAGTACCAATTAAGATTGGTTTTTGGAATCTTTTTGTATTTTCTATTTCAATTCCAAATTTTTGTTACTTTTACGGCCATCCCGTAAAACCTATATCGAAAATACAAATTGAAATATAGATGCACAGAAAAACCAGAAAAATGAGACCAGCGCTGGGAATCGAACCCAGGTCCTCGGCATTCCGTGCCGCGTTCTATACCGCTACACCACCGCTGGGTTCGATTCCCAGCGCTGGTCTTATTTTTCTGGTTTTTCTGTGCATCTATATTTCAGTTTGTATTTTCGATACATCGGTTTTACAAATCTCAACTTTCTTATACAACGCCGGTACTAGTGATCTTCAACGAGCCTACTCCTCTCTTAAAGGGCCGGCAACGCATCGGTAACTCATGTTGTGGGTGTCCATGGGCGGCGGTGATTGCTTTCCATCAGGTGACCCGCCTCGTTTTCCTCGTATCGTATAAAAAAGGGACTCTTCAAATCACACTCTAAACATACTTTTAAACAGTGATCACATGAAAAGCTTTTACAAATACAGTCCAAAATTTGGACTCCAAATGACACCAAAATCCACCATTGAGCTAGTTTGCCACAATTTGGACCTTTAATTTACAATTAAATACAAAATTGCACCTTAATACTATTTACAATAAAATTTAAAGCTGTTTTTCTTATCAATACAATACGCAAACTATACAACCGGCAAAATATCACATACGTTATTGTGTATTATTATTGGAAGTGCGGAGGAGAAAAACTATTAACATTAAGTTATAGTAGAGACACATGTCTTACCGCAAAACGCTTCCAGAGAGTGTTGCTATCACCTTAGCTTTAAGAAAGAAAGAAAAGAAGAAAGAAAATACAAAGTCAAAGTCCAAATCTCTTTATAAAAAAAAAACATAGAACAAAGACATACATGACGCTAAATAGGTCCCCACAGCATAATGCCAAACCGTGGCGCTGATTTTCAGTGAGGGAGGACCTTATCTAGAAACTAACTTAAAACTAAACTAAACATAAAATAAAAAAATGTCGTGTCGCGCAACACGGCCCTACGCGTTACGCGTTTAACACGTTCACTGTCCCCAAACAAAATGATTTTACAAAGTCACACTTCCAAATTTACAATGAGGGTTTTCACAGAGGCGAAATGTCGCTAGATGGCGTTAGTATTGAGGTCCATTTTTGACGTTTGACGTTTGCTTGCGATTGGCTCATTTAGTTTTATAACCAATCGCAAGCAAACGTCAAACGAACCTCACGATACTAACGCCATCTAGTGACATTTCGCGTCTGTGAAAACCCTCATTGACTTCCATCTTGGGGCCGGGTATGGTATCGCACGTTCGCTTTTACCGATGTACATAATATTCCAAAGTGTCACACACAGATTATTAACACAAAGTTCCATAATATCCGGCTACTCTTAAGATGACTCCATTCAAATTAAGATTTGAATTAACGGTCTAATTGTAACACACGTTTCTCGATATTTCGAACACAGATTGACTAAAAATACCTACATGTAAATTTATTAGCGGTATTTATTATATTTTTAGTATAGAAGTTAACACAATTTTAGATAGTTTCATTGTTTCGTTTAAAAACGTGTGCAAATTTCACCGTTAAGTTTGAAATGTTAAAATAAATGGAGTATAGGTAAAAGTAGGTTTGGGTAGCACGTGTGTCTCCAATTTAGGAGCCTAACCCCCTTATTCATAAACGACAATCAAACCTATTTTAGTTAAAATGCCGCTAAAATTCGTTTGTCCTTATTTGTCACTTCGACATTTGTATTTGTTAGAAAGGGACAAAGCATTTGTTAGTTAACATAGGCTTGTTCAGTTTTATGAATAAGGGGGTAAGGATTTACGGTATGAATTCGGTACCGGCAATAAAAAAATTGCAACAATTTTATGGTTGCCAGGATTCAAAAATACCGTATCATCTTAGGGCAATATAATTTGTTTTTTGAATAGATAACGGCCGTAGGCAACAGGTGAGCAGAATAGAGTAGGTATTTTGAATACTATCAACTCATCTTTAATTTTATTAAAACCCGACTTTTCCAATGTTTTGGCTTACTTAGCTCAAAGTTCCTTTAAACTATTTCGAAAATACATTTTGTTTTCGCTGTAATTTAAACTTTACGTCGGTAGGTACCGGCTTTTACGAGTACAATGTACGTAAAAAAACCTGAGGCCGTATTGCCTAATGTTTTTGACACTCATGATCGCAATCAAATGACATATTTCGCATACAAAAGCTGTCATTTTATTGCGATCGCGAGTGTCAGAAACGTTAGACAATAAGGCCTCAGATCTCAATATCTGCGTGGGTTTCAAAAAATATAAAAGTCAATGTAGATTAACATTTGAAGTATTTCTAAAAGACGAGGCGAATACTCATGCCAATTCCTGCTTTAAAAATATGTCAATCAATTTCGAAATTTGAAGAATGGTCGATTATAAGAAAGTAATTGTTTATTTTATGACCTATCTACATTTTACTTATGTGACGACTTGAGTAAGGAAATAAGTGCGTTCTACACAGTGGCGTAGCTAGCATGGGTGGCACCCGGGGCGGATATTGTAGGTGTCATCCAAAACTTAAATGACAAAAAACTTAGGTACTATGCAAGAAAGCACCTATTAAGTAGGTACTTATTATTGTTACATATATTATTTAGTCTGCCACAGTTTTAGGATTTTTTATAGGTGGACATACTGATGTTCACGGTCGGGTGTCACCCTAAGTAGGCCGCCCCCGCCGCCCCCCTCTAGCTACGCCACTGGTTCTACAGTAGGTATATCAATAATCTAGATACACTCGTGTATAAGTTTATTGTGATCCCAAACGATGAATTTTATTATAGCTACGTAGAATCCATAGCATTTGTAGAAGCTTCCATACAAAGATTTTTTTGAAAGAAAGAAAGAAATCAAATTTCATTCATTCATTCATATTATTACATTATTGTTATTTCTTTTTTTTCTTTTCTTTGAAGAATATTGAATAGATCGCTAAAGAACTTAGAGCAACGCGGGCTTTCTACGGTAGGAAGCTCGCGTCGTTCTTAGCTCAAGAATTAAAATGAATGGATGTAGAGGTACAGTTGAACCAACTTTAGAACTTATGCACAATAAATGTCGTAATGACAAAATCACTATCAAGTTTAGTGAACACGTATGTACGCTAGTGACTCCGCATTCAAATGGATTGTTAGAAGCTGTTGTAAAATTAATAAATCATCTAACCCTGTGTGTTACAAAAGCGCGAGTAAAAACAGGGTTATTTCAACTTAAACCAGATTTTCTCCAAAAACTTCAATGCGTTTTGTGTTAAGTAAATAATTACACTGATTAGAATAACATCGTTTAGGATCGCAAGCTCTAGCTTTGTCGCGTCTACATCACACTGTTCTGGTCCAAGTCAAATTATTCCAATTGGTGTTCCCTTTTCGGCTTAACTTACGCTACAGTTTTCTTACTAAAGGGCTATGCTATTCTAGATATACGAACCAGCACAGATTGCTAAAACAACTTTTGACTGTATCTAAACCAGTAAGTGCAAGTTCAATTCCACAGCTGCCTAGCCTAACCACTCTTCTCAAGCTGAGACACTTGTGTTGGCTAGGGCATTTGCGTAGGATGGAGCCCTCTCGATTACCACGTCATGTCTTACTCGGCGCAGTGGCCAATGCCAAGAGACACCTCGGGAGACCTTTGCTCAGATTTAAGGACTGTGCTAAGCGAGATATGACCTCCAAAATTGACCACCTTGACTGGGAAAAGTTGGCGGAAAAACGCACAGATTGGCGCCGACGTGTATTGGAGGGTCGCAAGTATTGCGATGTAGCCTGGCACAAGGCACTTGCTGACAGGAGACAGAAACGACACCAAGGCGCTCTGCACCAACATCCGCAGACTTCTCTTGTCTGGCCTGTGGATGAACATGTAGCTTTCGCATCGGTCTAATCAGCCACCAAACACGTGCACAGGCAACACGCTAAAATTCGTCTGGAACAGACGCGAAGGCCTGATGATGACACTGCTTGACTATGGCTTCGCTTTCATGTGGCTGAATGATTCGTAAGAAGTAAGAACTATATTACCAATGACCAGCTGAACCAGTACTGAACAAAATCGAGTTCTTAGCTTAGCTATGTGTTTGGGATGTACCTAAAATGGTTTTAGATTGGGCTACCTATGATATGAAAAACGTAAGTGCTCAATTCCGATGAGACGCTAAGAAGTGTTGAAAAAGTCTTATATGTTGATGACTTTATGGTTCATTATTGTCAAGTTTTTATTAAAAAAGCTGAATTGCAGATATCAATAGGTTTAATCGTAGATACGAAAAAAAAAAAAATTACCCAGAATTATTCCATTTATCTAGCTTCGTTTTTTATCTTTAAAATTATCAGTATTATCTAGATGTATAGGAATAATTAGGTACTTAGGTATTCTTTTTACGGACAATAAAATTTAAAGGCTCTAATATTATGATTGTGAATACACAATTGATGATATGATGAGTATTTTAAAGCTACAATTGAGGTTTCTAACTACGAAAGTGAAGTTTTAGAAGTGAGAATTATTAAATTACAACTAAAATTGTTTTTGTTATGTTTCGTTTATATTTTATTCATGGCATTACATAGAAGAATAACACTGCTGTTTAATTTGTCCATGTAAAATAACTCTGGGACTGGGACTTAACCTACTAATTAACTAATTAATTAATTAATTGCAAAAGTGGAGTCCATGAATAAAATATGGCGAACTAAAAAACTTGAAAAGTTTCATCTATCTACTTATTAGTGTTGCCAGCTAAATAACTGAAATTATGTTTACCATTTAAATTTAATTTCGGTTTCTAGGAAACAGGTTAAGGAATTCTTAATAATTATGTAAACATGGTTGCTTAAGCAATTAGTGTACCTAATGCATTTAAATATTACCATGGTTACGTATATAACCTTCGTGACTACATGAACACTGATAAAGATATGGTCTTCCATCTTTCAAGGCTTTGGAAAATAGTGTTCGAGCAGTGGGGACGCAGCGCAGCAGGGCTACTACGAAACTCGAAACTCAAAGTCAATTGGCTCAGGCTCTTAGGGATTGATCCTGTTCACGTTTATAGAATCCATCTGTATATTTTACTTGTATATTTTTTAATCTTTATCAGTGTTTGTATAACGTTATTCTACTTCTATCGGACACGTCACATTTAAAAATTTAAAATAACAAAAAACGAAACCATACGGTGATTACTTAAAATTGGTCCAAAACTTTACTCACACTGTTCAAAACTAATAATAATATGTATTTTGGATTGCGCAGTCGTAGTAAGATGTTACAATTTTATAAGTATTATGCCTAAAATAGCTGAGCTGATTTACATTAACTTAGTACAGACAGAGATAGTTTGGGACCCGAGTTTCAGAGATTTGTGTTCTTACAGTGTGGAGGTGGAGGAGCTGCATGAACACACATTTTTAAGTAAGGTCGCGGGTGAGCAAAGTTTATATTGTTAGGGTTCCGTACCCAAAGGGTAAAAACGGGACCCATTACCAACACTGTCCGTGTGTCACCAGGCTGTATCTCATGAACCGTGATAGCTAGACAGTTGAAATTTTCACAGATTATGTATTTCTGTTGCCGCTGTAAGAACAAAAACTAAAAACAGAATAAAATAAATATTTAAGCGGGGCTCCCATACAACAAACATGATTTTTTGCCGTTTTTTGCTCGATATTAATAACGGCAACAGGTAGACGCTTGCAATATTCATAGAATATTTAGTCGTATATTCACTTTAAAAATGAATAACTAAAATAAAATAAATATTCAAGAGCGGCTCCCTAACAAACGTGTTTTTTTTTGCTAGTGACCAATGTTGTAAAGATGTCGTTTTTTTTAGTTCATTATTATGGACATCCGAAAATAACGCTTGATTCAATAAATAATTTAAAAACAATAAAAAAACACTGCATATCAAAATCAATCTAAAACCCTGCCGTGCCCTATAACATTTTAATCAGGCAAGAAAATATTCCGACGCGTACCTAAATCTTCAATCACTCACCGCCATTTACCTGTCAGCCTAAACCTGAGGGCATTAAACTTAGGAAAGTTTATTTATAGCTTCACACGCAGTATTAAATTCTCGAGGTGCGGTTAGGGTACACTCTGATAGGGGTGATAAAGGTAGGTCACATGGTAAGTAGAGGAATACAGGGATTTCTGATGTCTACTACATAGGTGCGCTGACCAGAAAAAGCAAAAATTCACTTTTAAATCTACTTTTTATACTAATATATATTATAGGTACAACGAACCGGGAGACGAGCTGTTGGTAGGCCTCCAAAAAGATGGAGCGACGACCTGGTTAAGATCGCGGGATCGCGGTGGATGCGAAAAGCACAAGACCGGTCTGAGTGGAGAGCTTTGGGGGAGGCCTATGTCCAGCAGTGGACTTCTTTCGGCTGACATGATGATGATGATAGGTACAACGGAAACTGACGAAGCCGAAACTTTATGAGGACGATTCTAGTGGATATTATTTAAAAATGATCATTATTTTTAGCTTTTGTAAATATGTATAAGGTTGGCGTCCGTCCTCTTGTGGTAGCCAGTCCGGGTAGATTTCATCTTTGATTTTGAGAGAGACATTTAGATATACACATGCCTAGTTGATAATTTAATAATTCTGGCGTTAGGTAGTTGGCGGAGATCAGTATTAATTAATTATAAACAATTACTTTACTCACACGCTTTTACGTCATTCGTTTTAAATTTCCACTTTTGTATTACCTACTTATGTTAAATTATTTAGGTAAAAATTATGTCCCAAACTAACTTTATTTATTTTAAAGAAAATATTCAAACGACTGCACAGTTCAAATAAAAATGTAAACGTTTGGCAACGAACAAAGATAAGTTTTAGGAGCATTAACTATCAGTTTACGATACGTTTGAGGTTTGCACGAGGGCAGTTAAACTTTATTGCGATATCCGTACCTCAACCAGAAGGGCTACTCCGAAACACAAAATTCGAAGTTCGTATCGTACCATCCCTCTCACTTTCGTATTAAATAACATAAGCGTAGGCGGGACGGTACGATACGAACTTCGATTTTCGAATTTCGTGGTAGCCTTGCGGGTCTCTATCTCTACTGAGGGTTTACGCTGCGCGATAGCTTGAAGAATAAAGTTGTATCGAGGCCATAGCTGTGATGTCTTCTATTTACGTTTTAGATTAGATTGAAAATACAAACCGAAACATAGATGCACAGAAAAAACAGAAAAATAAGACCAACACTGGGAATCGAACCCAGGTCCTCGGTATTCCGTGCCGCGTGCTATACCGCTACACCACTGCTGGTCAACGGCACAGACACGAATTTCCCTATGCATCATATATCTCAGTCTGTTTACTTCGCCACTTAAGCAGTGACCTAGCGCCATCTATATTATCCAGCTCTCAACGAGAAGCCTTCAATACCTCCATCGGAACTAACCGTTCACCCGGACAAGAGATGTCGCTATTAAGCAATCAAATTAAGTTTGGTTTTTAGGAATCTTTTTGCATTTAAATAAAAATACAAAAATATTCCAAAAAACCAATCTTAGTTTTAGATTAGATTTAGTTTTAGTTTTAGTTTTAGATTTTTCTAAAGTAAGCTGTAGAGAAAAGAAGAAAATGATTATCCGGCATATAACCAAGTCATCGAGATAGAACAACTAGGTATACAATAAGTTATTGCTTAGAGTTAAAAGGGCTGGCAGCTTAGTAGATAATCCTGAGGTGCCAACAGCTAAATATGTGGTCTACCACGCTAAAGTTGATAATCGTTTGCATGTAATAAAACAATAATGCCAATAGACGTGTCTGTCAACTCGAAAGTTCGACTTTAGCGACATATTCGTTATTCGTATTAAAAATTGATAGACTACTTATTTGGCTGATGGTACAGAATAAGAGCGCTTATTTTCTGCTGCAGTGAAAACATATGAAAGTTAAATAAAAGCTTGTAATAATAACCCTCCTATTGCGGTCGTGATCGTAAAAGGAGTCACTTCTCTCAGGAGTTGAGTGTATCATTGCCAAAAGCCAGATTCTAAATATTTAAAAGTTCAGTGAGAAATTCTAAGTTAAAAAAATGTCTCACTTTTTATGATTTTCGACAGTGCTACTGTATTGTAGAGGGCATAAATATCCAATGCAAATATCAACCTTACGGTTAGTGGCATAGAACTGTACAGATATTTTCGACATATTGGTAACATTTTAAATTGACCTGGATGTACACATACCTAACCTAAACTGTACTTCCATGATAGTATGCGAAGTTCAGGACAACGTAAACTGATAGTTTCGAGTTCCGAACGAAATTAACTATCTAGTTAAAATGTGGCTCACTTTAGTAATAGCTACTGTTAAGAAGAAGACGATAGTAAAGAGTAGAAATAATTTAAATGAGGTCTCTTTCACAAACTGAATCTAAAGTGAACTTAGCAATAAGCTTTGACGAAAAATATAGGCCTTATCAGCAGTTTTACCAGTGTTTGACTCTGTATCGTCTAAGCAAGTAATTGTTACTTGATCATTTTACTCCTACACGCATAGAAAATGCAACAAGAAAATGTAAACACCAATAGTTCCAGTGAAAACATTCATTTCCATACCTACAGTTTACGCAATCCCCCACCCCGGCAGAGTTACCGAAGATATTCTTTTCCTATTCAAATGTTTCACAGCCACATAATTCCTTTTACCGCTCTAGATTTTCGTTTAGCATTTTTCTGCAATAAAGTTCTTTTGTTTCTATTTTTACTCTTTGCAAAAGTAAAACAATGCTTCAATGAAAACTAGCTGTCGAAATTGAAACAATCATTCGTACAATTTATTTTCACACAATCATCACAACTCTGACGAATTGTTACCCCTATGGTACTTTACCACTTTGCCATAGGGCCTTAGAAATAAATTCCTTACACAAGAAAAGGCATTAGCTGTGTTAAACCGTCCCCCTTACTTTCTTAAAAATATCTTCCACGTCTCCTTACAACAGCTAACTGTGGTTCCCAACAGTCTGTTTGACAACGGCAGTTTGTCTTGACAAATGACACCTGACCCTGACATTTTAAAAACGTTATTCTGGAATTTATTTACATGAGACTGTAGTATTTTCTCACACTCATCTTTTGTTGCATCAGACAGCAGTTTCGCATAATCCACCCAACTGCGGCTCTCTATGAGGTAAGCCTACATTTACATGCCAAAAGACTTATGACTTTTAGCTTGTAACATGTAACATCTTGTATCTTCTTCTTTCAGTAACTCATTGTCCATTTGTAATTAAAGGAATTCCACGTTTCAAACGAGCCTGGCGACTGCCACAGCTAGCAGTGATATCCCGTATTTCAGCTCATGGGAAGGTGTGATGTGGTGGGCTGAGGAGTTGCCAGCTAGGATGAGGGCCCGCAGTCGCTGTCGCTCGCGGTACCTCTTGTCTTCACCAGGGGGGTCGAGGCACTCGAACTCGCAGCACCGCTCGCCCACGCGGAAATTTTTGCAGAACTAGAAAGAAAGGTAAAATCTCAGTGCTGCGCTTTATCGGTCGTTTTCTCTATAGGTACTACTAGATCGTTGCGATGGACGTTAAAGAAAAACTTGGACACCAAAAAAATTTTGAGAAAACAAAAAAAGGGTTATTATCGTACACCTATACCATTATAAGCTTTCTAATAAGATTAAGAGTTATCGTTTTTCTAGTAAGAGTAAGATTGTTGTCTATTAAGAGTTTCTGAGGTAAGAAGCAGAAGCAAGCAAAAATGGATGAGATGAGGTTACAATGCACAAAATGATGAATACAGGACTCTTCTGCCAAGGGAATAAGAGTGTTTAGTTAATTTTAAGGGTCTCCTGGTGGTAAGAGATCACCACCGCCCATAAACACCAGCAACACCAGGGGTATTGCAGATGCGTTGTCAACCTAGAGGCCTAAAGTTGGAATACCTCAAGTGCCAGTAATTTCACCGGCTGTCTTACGTGCAAGCACTGCTGCTTCACGGCAGGATTAGCGAGCAAGATAGTGATAGCAATCCGGGCGGACCTTGCACAAGATCCTACTACCTGCAAAATGATACGGCATGATACGAAGTTCGAATTTTGCTTCATAATATAGGGCCAGTTTTGGGTACTAACTAAGGGTTAGTAAGGCATCCTAAAAGATATCAATTTTTATTTCAACTAAGTAAGTAATCTCAAATAATCTGCTTCTCTAAGATAAGGCTATCAGCAGTGACAACAGGGTCCTTGAAGAGTCGCTCGCTAGAAAGCGCGATTATAAGCGCTTCTGTAATTAGCAAACGCGCCAGCTCCAACCTTTTGTAGCGTAAGCTTATCCCCGTAATGGGTGACGGCAGCCACACAATTTAACCCTAAAGTTCATGATTCTAACTTTAGTTGTTACTTTTTATTCTAAAAATGTACAAAAAAAAGTCTAAAATGTACTGAACTTTGAAGTGACAAAGTCGGGGGTTTTTCAACTTTTTGTTAGTTAGGTTATAATGTATGTCAGGCTTAGTCTGTTAAAAAAAAAATCGCGAGTGGGTTCCTAAAAATCCCTGGTCGCCTTTAGGCGTACCAGGACAGATTCGTATTAAATCAGTTGAGTTTTAGGCCAGAATCTTAGTAAGTACGACTCTAATGTTGCCAGTTTCAATTTAACTCGGATTCTGAGAAGGTTCTACTATGAATAGGGCATTTTCTAAGTTATCCAAGTTCCTAAGGTGTCAGATTCTTCAGATCCCAAATTCCTAGTTCTTCAGATTCTCATAATGCCGGATTCTGAGTAGGTCAGAAAATCACATATCCAGAATCTTAGTATGTGTAATTCCGAGTACGACCGATTCGATGTTGATTGGATTCTGTTTAGTCTTTATTCTGAGAAGATCAGATAATATGTCAGTCAATTTCTGGGTACATCAGGCGAATGTACAGTCAAAGGGAAAATAAATAATAATAAGCATATAACAAACGTTGAGAAATTAAATAAAATAAAAAACAGTCGAATTGTAGCCTTCGTCAGAATCTCTTAGACCAACTTGCAGATAAAAGTAAATCTAGATTTAGTTGTTAAGCCTGGCTTAAGCTTGACAGTTCCATACATTTTGACACTACTAAACGAAGCTTAACGCTAACTCGAGATTTATGTTTCCAGCAAGTGGCCATACAGTACAGACATTAATGTGATATTGTCATTAAGAACTACCTATTAATTATTTTATCATGTTTAATCTTAAAGTGGCCAGTAGTATATTTACTTGCTAATTGTACCTGGCCTTTTCGAAATAAAATGTACATAGAATCTGACCTAATAAGAAAACGTTATTTCCAGAATTCATCATTAGAAGAATCTGTTCAATTTCTTTATCGAATCGTTGCTAATCGCATGAGATAAGAAACTGCATAAATCCGAATCCAACTTATTACCAATCCGACGTAGTACTGTCATGTCACGGGACCTTATACGAATCTGACCTACTCAGAAATTGGTTTAAAAAGAAAGTGACTACCATATCATATGTCGTATGTCGAATCTGTTTTATTCAGAAACAGACCGATGGCAAATCTGACCTCAACAGAGTCGTATTTACTCAGATTCTAGCCTAAAACTCAACTAATTCAATACGAATCTGTCTTGGTACGCCTAAAGGCCTGGTCGGACTATTACCTACTTAAATAATAAATTAAAAGAAAATATTTTCGGACATCGCGCTCATGGATTAAATGAATACCAACCGAAAGCATGAAGCCTATAAAATGAATAAACGTTAATAAAATGTATAGTTAAAACCCAACATTGGTTTATGGGATAACTAGCTTTTGCCAGCGGCTCCGCCCGCGTGTGATTCGGTTATCGAGCGCTGTTCCCTCGGGAACCGTGCATTTTCCGGGATAAAAAGTAGCCTATGCCACTCATGGGCCCATAAACTATCTCTATGCCAAAAATCACGTTGATCCGTCGCTCCGTTACGGTGTCAAAGACGGACAAACACACAAACACACACATTTCCGCATTTATAATATTAGTATGGATTTAACACTGGTAAAAATACATTATCGTGTTAACTACAAACATAAAAATATTGTATGGTCTCTGTAGATTTCAAATGTAGGTGCAGTGTATCCACATCATGTTACTGTAGTTCTAAACCATTCAGTGCCCTTAGTGTAAGTTTTCGGTTACAAAATAGGTCTCGACCGCGTTCGCGTTAAAATCTCAATTTATATGGAAACACTAACATCGCAAACGTTTCGTTAGAGGCGCTGTTCGTGTTTCCATACAAATTGAGATTTTAACGCAAACGCGATCGAGACGTATTTTGTAACCGAAAACTTACACTAAGGGCACTGAGACGCTATTATAAACAGTGATCGTACTTTTTCCAGTATTTTTGGTGCAGTGCTAAGGTTGTCAGTAGTGCCCAATATTAAATTGTTTGAACTAAGATCCAAATAAAATCAAAAATAAAAATGAAATGGCGTAACAAATCGGAAATACAGAAAATATTATCAAAACATGTAAAACCAATATGCATAATGAAATGTTATACACAACTATAATAAATGATTAAGTAAAAAAAAAAAGTGTTTTTTGAGGCGGTACGAAGTTTGCTGGGTCAGCTAGTATTACATAATTTTAAACGTCAATCATATTATACACGTCGACAACCCTAGGTCGCTGTCGTGTGTTATTTCACGTCATTGCACCAAGAATGCTGGAAAAAGTACGATCATTGCTTATAAATAATGTAGCAGCCTTTATAAGTATTTAATAAGGCCCTAGGGCTAAGCCATATTGTCTTTGTATCAACTAAGTCCACGTAAGACGCCTCAACCGCACCGAATCCAGGGGATTATTTATCTCCTGATACCGCGGATCCTGTTTTATCTTAAATAATTCATCTGTTTATATTTTTGCGATAAACGCAGCTTACATAAGCTGTGTTTCCACCAGAGATGTGCAAGGAATATGTTTTTCATGGACCAATAGAAACGCTTCATATACTTACGCTTTATTATTATTACTAGCTTTTGCCCGCGGCTCCGTTCGCGTGGTATTCGGTTATCGCGCGCTGTTCCCT
This sequence comes from Choristoneura rosaceana, assembly GCA_037349165.1. Lineage (NCBI taxonomy): Eukaryota > Metazoa > Arthropoda > Insecta > Lepidoptera > Tortricidae > Choristoneura > Choristoneura rosaceana. Next base: position 2,997,300 of record JAZBNJ010000045.1, read on the forward strand.
CGGGAACTGTGCATTTTTAAATATGATAAAAAGTAGCCTATGTCACTCTCGGACCCATAAACTATTTCTATGCCAAAAATCACGTCGATCCGTCGCTCTGTTACGGCGTGAAAGACGGAAAACACACACAAACATACAAACACACTTTCGCATTTATAATATTAGCATGGATATAAGGATTGTATCGGTATATCAATAAGTAAGGATTGACATCTTTTAAATATGCTTAAGATGTAGTATCAGTAAGCAGCTTAATATAGATCAGAGCGAGAGCCCCTAGCTAGCCTTTGGTCAAGGCAGAGTTAAGTCTTTTGTTCTTGTAATTCCTATCAAATCAACTCTTCTTGCTACGTCCTTGTAAACTCGTACTTAAACAAAACCTTCACACAAAACAATACAACGACTCTTTGTTGATCACTTAATATTACATTCGAGTTTAGACCTGAATGAAAATTTGTACATGTCATATTAGATAGGTACAGTCAGCTGCAGAGAAAAGGAACCCCCCTGTAACCCCAGCCCAGCCAGCCCCAGCCAGCCAGGAGCCAGGGTCCCCTTTCTCTGCAGCTGACTGTACATGCGCCCTTTGATAAACCTCTTAGATTTTGTTCGCTTTATGGCATTGAAAGAAAGAAAGAAAGAAAATACATTTTATTCGCAAAAGTAACTTAAAGTAAAAAACTTAAACGATACATAAATGACACAAACAAAGAAAGCAGTTACCATTCACGAAACGGACCCACCTCAGCATAATGCCGGCTCAGGAGCTAGCGCTGGTCTTCCGGTGGGACCGTGAGGCCGTCATTGCATTGCAATGTCATGCGTCTTGTACGATTTTTTTTGCATGTCTAATGTCTACCCTAATGTGATCAGAGCATTGTCGTATTGGAGAGAGGAGGGGGGATGTATAAGTGTTTTTTACAGCCTAAATTGAATAGGTATTTTAACTCTGACTTTGGATTTAAAAAATACTGGCTGGAACATTAAATGAAATAGGTCCCCAGTAGTAAATTAATTAACTACTGGCTCGTGGACAGTCGTGTGTTCAATCAATACATCGTCCTCGCAAGCTAAACACTAGGTACGCCGACAGCAGAAGACAAATAGTGCACTGCACAGGGAATACAAACATACATACAACCCATATAGCACTCGACCAGCGGTTAAAAGTTAGGTGCATTTAATTCAATGTTGACTGAATTGCGTGGACATACTAAATACGAGGATATATCTGTCCCAAACTACTATTTGCAACTCTCTTCGTTCCATTCTCCATACAAACGTAGTCCCGGTCTCATGTGAAAACCAGGCAACAGAAGTAGATGAAATTTTGCAAGTATGGAGTAGACGTAATTATCTATGCCTGTGGTTTTTCAGATTTTCAAATAAATGTGTAAATCAGAATTACAGGAGCTCACAAGTCGACAAAAAAATGATGTCAACTTTGCACGAGAATTACAGACTATTAAAGCATTTTTACAGAAATCCAAAAAACCACAGCCATAGAAAATATGAAGATCTTGATAAAAAAAAAAATATCATTGATTTCTGTGCTATACTTTTCGTATAATATGAGGACAACGAAACCCGAAATTCAACCGCCCAAATCTTGAAAAGCCTACAGCTATCTCGATATACATTAGCGGGTAGCGGAGAAGCGGGAGGGGATGTGCATGGGGGGGACGGCTGCGAGCGCTTATGTCACGAGCGATAAAGACAGCAATATCCCAAACGAATACCTAAAGCGGCCGCGCGGCCGGCAGGGAAACAATACAATACAATAACTCTTTATTGCGCACCAAAATATAGCAAAAAATTACAGAAAACTGGTATACACACAGAGACTCGAAGGCGATTCTAATGTTTGGTAAATGTCCTAGTTAATGTTAAGTTATTATTAGAAAGTTATGTTTAATATGTTAACATGAAACATGAGTATGACATGAGTATGTTAACATGAGTTATGTTTAACATGAAACGCAATAAATGAATTATGAATTATGAATTATTATGTATATTATTTAGTTTCTTTTATCAATAAATCTTTGAATGTCCTAGTGTTTGACATGTTAATGTCCAAAAGATGACGCCCTGCTTTAACTCCTATTACTAACGATATAAAATATGTAGTAAAATGTCCCAGTGCTCGACATTATAATTTCCAAATGATGTCACCCTGCTGTAACTCCTATTATTACTGATATAAAATGGATTGTATGGTAAATGTCTCAATGCTCGATTTTTACTTAAAAGTAATTATGACACGAGGAAACACTTTTATTGTAACAGTTAATACCAGAATGTCTGTCTTCCAAACGTCTTCCTTGGCCTTATTAAAAGCAAGAGAATTTTAACTTTATAAAACAAATAGTGTGGTAAATAAGGCCCGTTCGAATTCAGCTAAGCTAATTTTGGCAGCGAATATAAAACGTTATTTGGCACGCGGCTTGGCAATGCGTTATGAATATAAAACGTTATTTGGCACGCGGCTTGGCAATGCGTTATGAATATAAATGCGCCATATGGGCCGTATATTTAAAATGAAAATAGTTTTGCATCAAATATGATACGCTTTCAACCGACCTCAAAAAGCAGATGACGTAATTTAACGGGACAACTTCTCAGAGAGCTAGTTTTATTCAAAGGGGAGAATTTTTCAGTAAAAAAGTTTGTTCGAAGAAGCAATGTTCAAGCAATATTTTCGATTTTTGTAGCATGACACGGGTCGTCAATTGTGCGTTCGGATGGCGTACATTGTTCTTTAGGCGTGCCAGGACAGATTCGTATTGAATCAGTTGAGTTTTAGGCTAGAATCTGAGTAAATACAACTCTGTTGAGGTCAGATTTGCCTTCGGTCTGTTTCTGAATAAAACAGATTCGACATACGACTTATGATATGGTAGTCGCTTTCTTTTTAAACCAATTTCTGAGTAGGTCAGATTCGTATAAGGTCCCGTAACATGACAGTACTACGTCGGATTGGTAATAAGTTGGATTCGAATTTATGCAGTTTCTTATCTCATGCGATTAGCAACGATTCGATACAGAAATTGAACAGATTCTTCTAATGATGAATTCTGGAAATAACGTTTTCTTATTAGGTCAGATTCTATGTATATTTTATTTCGAAAAGGCCAGGTACAATTAGCAAGTAAAAAATACTACTGTCCACTTTAAGATTAAACATGATAAAATAATTAATAGGTAGTTCTTAATGACAATGTCACATTAATGTCTGTACTGTATGGCCACTTGCTGGAAACATAAATCTCGAGTTAGCGTTAAGCTTCGTTTAGTAGTGTCAAAATGTATGGAACTGTCAAGCTTAAGCCAGGCTTAACAACTAAATCTAGATTTATTTTTACCTGCAAGTTGGTCAAAGAGATTCTGACGAAGGCTACAATTCGACTGTTTTTTATTTGATTTAATTTCTCAACGTTTGTTATATGCTTATTATTATTTATTTTCCCTTTGACTGTACATTCACCTGATGTACCCAGAAATTGACTGACATATTATCTGACCTTCTCAGAATAAAGACTAAACATAATCCAATCAACATCGAATCGGTCGTACTCGGAATTACGCATACTAAGATTCTGGATATGTGATTTTCTGACCTACTCAGAATCCGGCATTATGAGAATCTGAAAAGCTAGGAATTTGGGATCTGAAGAACCTGACACCATAGGAACTTGGATAACTTAGAAAATGCCCTATTCATAATAGAACCTTCTCAGAATCAGAGTTAAATTGAAACTGGCAACATTAGAGTCGTACTTACTAAGATTCTGGCCTAAAACTCAACTGATTTAATACGAATCTGTCCTGGCACGCCTAAAGGGTTAATACCCTTTTGTTGAGTATGTTTATATGTATTGAATATTAGACATAGACATCATTTATTCATTAAACAATACATGACTGTGTATTGGAAATTTAAAGACTCAATTATTTTTAATCCCCAATTTGCAGGCCTCCTACTAGGTGGACTGACGACATCGTCATTATTATTGTCGTTCATTGTGGCGTTCTAAGGGGGAGGCCTTGATAGAGTTAAAGAAGGGCAGAGAGGCTTACCAACATGTAGTGTGGAGACGGAAGTGAAGACAATGATACAATGGTTGATGGAAATGAACACACGAATTGACAATGATATATATGCGAACACAACACTGTTATTTGTTCTTATTTAGTATTTTACTTTTGGCACCATGAGACATATAGTTCAGTATTTTATAGCGAGTGACATGACATGAATATAAACAGTTGGTAGCCTAGTAACGCCCATAGACTTTTAACTAGTGCTATGCAACCTTAACACTTTCCCTCACTAGTTGGAAAGGTCTTGCAGCCCCAAGTCAGCTCTGATCTTTACGAGCCTGGGTCTCGGAACTGCCTTAGTCAAAAGGTCAGCTAGTTGTTCGGCAGAACTTGTTTTCTGTACATCCACAAGGCCTTCTTGTACTGTCTCCCGAACAAAGAAATGTCTCACTCTGATGTGCTTTGTCCTCTTATGAAATTCAGGATTATATGCAAGGCGTATGGCCGCTTCATTATCCACTTTCAGTGTCGGTATTCCTTCTAAACGAGTTAGTTCACTGAAGATTCTCTGAAGCCAAACTAGTTCGCGTGCGCCTTCGCTCGCTGCAACAATCTCTGCTTCCGTAGTTGAAATAGCAACGGATGGTTGACGTTGGCTTAGCCATGAAACAGCTCCTCCAGCAAAAAGACAAGTGACTCCCGTTGTTGAGCGTCCAGTTAGGTCGTCACCAGCATGGTCTGCATCACTGTAGCCTTCTATTATAGCTTTTTCACAGCTTGCATTGTATCTTATGCCATAGGAAATTGTTCCCTTCAGATATCTAAATATCCTTTTGACTTTTAGCCAATCAGCATATGTCGGTTTTTCCAATTTTCTTGAAACTACGCCTACAGCATATGCTATGTCAGGGCGCGTACCCGTCATAAGGTAAGCGAGAGCACCTACAGCTTCTCTATATGGAAATGTCTTTTCCTCAGGATCTGCGTTTTTAACTTTCCCTGTTTCAGCAGTCGGATTTCTGTCGATGGGTGTCGAGACTGGATTACATTCTGACATCCGAAATCGTTCTAAAATCTTCTTGGTATAAGATTCCTGCTTGATATGTATGGAACCATCATCTGAGCGACAAATTTTAATTCCTAAGTAGTAGGATGCTGCTTTGGTCGTTATTTTAATCGTTTCTCCTAATTCCTTGAGAAATTGGAGTGCCAAATCTTCGTCTGTTGAAGCCACGAGCCCATCGTCTACATACAGAGTAATCAGGATTTTCTTATTTCCCACAGTCTTTGTAAATAGACAGCAGTCAGCTGCATTCTGTATGAAGCCTTTTGCCAACAGAATCTCCTCAAAACACGAGTTCCAGCAACGAGGTGCTTGCTTAAATCCGTACAAACTCCTTTTTAATTTACAGACTTTTGAAGTACCGTCGCTAAATCCATCTGGCTGCTTCATATAAATCTCTTCATCGACTTTGCCGTTCAGAAATGCAGTAGACACGTCAAATTGGGTCAGGTGTAGCTTTTCTTTGGCGCTTACACTTAACAAAGCTCTTATAGTAGCCATTCGGGCTACTGGACTAAAGGTCTGTTCGTAATCAATCCCTTTTCTTTGCTTGAACCCTTTCGCTACAAGCCTAGCTTTGTATTTGTCAATTGTTCCATCTGGATGGCGCTTGATTCTGAAAACCCATTTGCACGGAAGTGCCTTTCTGTTGGGTGGTAAATCACACAGCGTCCAAACCTTATTTTCATCTAGAGATTTGAGTTCGCTTGCCATGGCCTTCTGCCATTCAGCACTATCGTCCCTCTCAATTGCTTCTTTGAATGTATTGGGAAAACTTTCTGTGCCTATGAAGCAAACACAATCGTCGAACTTCTTGGGACGTGAGATATTTGATCTGTCTCGCAGGTTGTATCGAGGCTCCGCTTCTCTCAGGGGTTCGACTACTTCCAAAAGCTCTTGATCAGCGTCGACAAAATCATCATCACTATCATTGTTTTCCCTTTCCATCGAAACACGATTCTCAGTCGCGGCTCTTTCATTAGAGTTTATCCGCTCATCTTCTTGAACTTGGTCTTCTGTGACATCTATTCTATCTCCCTCTAGAACATGTTCAAGATCGTTTTCTTCATTTTCTGGCTCTTGCTCAAGAATATGTTCGTTATCGCGATCGTTTACTTCTCCCTCTGAACAAATGGGGATAGTGATGGAAGTCCTATATTCGACATCAGTTTCGAACGTTATGTCCCTTGACCTCAGCGTCTTTCTTCCATCCCAAACACGATAGCCATCATCATTCTCGTAGCCAATTAATATGCCCTTAATCGCTTTCTTGGACATTTTCTTGCGATTTTGCTTTGGGACATGCGCATAACATGTGCTTCCAATAATTTTCAGATGGCTTATTTTGGGTTTCTTCCCATGCCATAGCTCGTAAGGTACCATGACGTCCACTCGTGTAGGACCTGTCCTATTAAGTACGTAAGCAGCTGTATTAATCAGTTCAGCCCAGAGTATTTGTGGCATCTCTCCTCTCGCATGCATTATTGATCTTGCAGCTTCAACCAGCGTTCGGTTTTCTCTCTCACTACAACCGTTCTGCTCCGGCGTGTAAGGCATTGTTAGGCGATGCTGAATACCGTGATTTCGCAGTATCTTTCGAACGGCTTCGTTATCAAACTCGCCACCGTTGTCACTCAGAAGAGTCTTGATGACATGCCCAGCATTCTTTGCTTCTTGTAGCATTTGAAGAAGTTTATCCTTCACCTCAGACTTCTCTCTCATGAAGTAGACCATACGATAACTTGAGTAGTCGTCCTTAAATAATACGAAGTATTGGTATTTTGAAATGCTTTTTGCAAAGGGACCACAAACGTCAGCGTGTACTAGCTCTCCAACGGCTGTTGCTCTTTCTCTTGTACCGAACGGCTTGCGATGTGACTTTCCGTAAATGCAGCCTTCACACTTCACATTATCTGGACTGAGAGTAATGCCTAACTCACGTTTCACCACGCGAATGACGTGCCTCTTGTCCTGATGTGCAAGGCGCTCATGATACAACTGAAGCATATTTGAGCCCGTTATAGCATTTACTTCTATCACTGTACTGTGACTTTCTGGAATGATAGTCTTCATATCCAACTTATATAGTCCACCTTGAGGGACCCTTCTACCAACAACTCTAGTCGTGCCTGCAATCTCTAGTTTGCACTCTCTAGTCGTCGATGTAAAGATGCTATTCTGCATCCTATCTTGCGCTGCCAACGTTGAAAAAAGATTCTTTGTCAGAGATGGTACTAACCACACTTCGTTGAGAGTTATTTTCTCTTTAATTCCACTAACGTTTGATTCTACCACGACAGAGCCCATTCCTAATGCAGGTATAGTAGTTCCGTCCGCCGTCGTTACGGTGTGATCCGAATCGAACTCATGAAACTCAGTAAAGAAATTTCTTCTCACTGCAATGTGTGTTGTTGCTCCATTATCAACATACCAATTATCTCGGTCTTGGCTTTGATTCAAAGAACATGCGTTTACCATCAGCGAAATCTGCTGCACTTGCTTTGACTTTGAGCTAGACGCTGTTGTGCCTGAAGATGGTTTAGGTGGCCTCCCATCCTTAATCCACTTCTTACACTTCCTAACTCTATGTCCTTTTAAGGAACAATAGTTACAAATCAGCTGCTCGTCCTTGTTGCGCTTAATAATTCGCTCAGCGGTTGTAGTCACTAGTGTCTCCTGCTGTGAGTTCTGTTGACTACCTAAATCTTTTTCAAACGTGCAAAGGTGACTCGTTAAACTGTCTATAGTCCTTTCAGTCTTCTTTAGCATTAGCCAACTTGACTTAAAGTTGAAATACCTATCGTCAAGCGTATTTAAGACTTTACATATCAAGAACAACTCGGGGAGCTTGGCCGTTTCGTCGATTCTTGAAATCTCGACTTTCAATTCATTCCATAAATTCTTGAGCTTTGAAATATGAGTGGGAATGTCATCCTCCTTTCTATGTTGAAGCCCGAAGAATTCCAAGCACAAATTGTAGGCCTTGTCGTCCGTTTTTCCGTCAAATAGTCTATGAAGCTCTTGCCAAACTTCATGGGCCGTCCTAAACCGCATAACCTTCTGAAGAGTTTCTTCAGTCATGTTCGTCGTCAGCATGAGCAGAGCACCACTTTCAGTCCTCCTATATTTAGCCATCTCGGCATTATAGGCGCTGGTCGCTGCGTCACCTGCTCCTGCAGCAAGAACTGGTTTCTGGAGTAATCCGTTAATTGCATCTAAAGCACCTTCCGTGCCTTCAAGCATAATGGACATTTTGTACTTCCAGGTTGACCAATTTTCTTTGCCTGTCAGTTTGCCTATATCTATTTTCGTGGAAAAATCCATTGTAAACTGTCTTCTTTCTTTTCCGGTGCGGGCACAAAACCTGATAGAGTTAAAGAAGGGCAGAGAGGCTTACCAACATGTAGTGTGGAGACGGAAGTGAAGACAATGATACAATGGTTGATGGAAATGAACACACGAATTGACAATGATATATATGCGAACACAACACTGTTATTTGTTCTTATTTAGTATTTTACTTTTGGCACCATGAGACATATAGTTCAGTATTTTATAGCGAGTGACATGACATGAATATAAACAGTTGGTAGCCTAGTAACGCCCATAGACTTTTAACTAGTGCTATGCAACCTTAACAGGCCTTTGTTCAGCAGTGAAGGTGTTCCGGCTGATTATGATGATAATATAGGTACCATCAGTCAAATATGTAATCTACCACCCTAAAGTTGATAATCGCTTGTATGTCATAAAACAATAATGGCAATAGACGTGTCTGTCAAAGGTCAACTTGAAAGTTCGACTTTAGCGACATAATATTCGTTTCATAGGAACTTGTTTAAAATTGATAGACCACTTACTTGGCTGATGGTACAAATAATTTAACTAATAATATAATTTAACTATCGGGGTCATTATTAATTTTATGAATTAAATTCGGGCTTTATTCCGCGTATCTTGATTTTAGAGCAGAACGATATTTCGGCACAGTTGCATGCGCCATGATCACGAGACGACAAAATAGTTATTTGTTATGCAAGGCTGGAAAGTGACTGTTTGGCGCGAGTGCATATATATTGAAACCCGAGCAAGCGAAGGATTCTAGGATTGAACCACGAGCGAAGCGAGTGGTTCAAATAAAGAATCCTGAGCGCAGTCGAGGGTTTCAAAGGCACGAGACGCTAAACAACTTTACAGCCGAGCGAAACACACAATTTTTCACCTCACTACAGCGAGAAAATGGCAAATGGAAGAAAAACTGTGCATACAGTTACCATTTTGAAAAGGATTGCATTTCATAAGTATCAAGATGCACTAAAAATTAAAAGTAAAATTACAAAATAAATGTTTAGTAATAAGAATAAAATAACAGATTAATTAACAGATTTAAATATTAGGTACTTCAACAAATGTATGACGAATTTTCTTTGTGAACACGTCAATATTCAACGCTTTCTTCCTCAACTTCGTATCTACCCGAATTGTATACAACAAATAAACACTCTATCGTACTTAGCATAAAAATTATTCTATAGCAATTTTGTGGCCAGATACGAGGTTGTGAAAGTAAGCGGTCGATGTATTTTCAAGGGGGCAGCCATTCACGATAACGTTCGAATTTCAAAAACTCTTTCCAGCCTAGAGGATAAAAAGCTACTTTCCACGCAGATTTCGAAGGATAAAAAAGCATTTTCGAGCTAGTGAGGTGAAAAAATTTTATAACAAAAAATAGAACCGACTACAAAAAAAAACATGAAAATAATTTTCTACCAGCCTGAAGTCGGTGCCTCAGCACGAGCCAGCAGGAGTGTACCTATAATCGTCTACCTCACCTACAACTATACGAGTAAATGGCTTCAATCACTTCTGCTGGCTCGTGCTGAGGCACCGACTTCAGGCTGGTAGAAAATTATTTTCATGGTTTTTTTGTAGTCGGTTCTATTTTTTGTTATAATTTTTTTTTTCACGCTTTTTAGTGTAAAACATCTAAGATACAATAGTTTAATGTCAACTGCTCGTCACCTTTCACGAAAAATTGCTTTTTCCGATGCAGAGACGTTCATTATTGAGGAGTCCTAGTGCTTCACCACCCATTCCATTTCACCATATCCGTTCTGAGGAGCATAAATTGCTTAGCAACTGTGTTAAAGCAATGGAAATTCAACCCATGAAATACTTGTTATTGAGTAGTAACTCCGATGGTCAACTGTGGTCTTCATCATCAGTTCCACTTCACCAAATGATGATTTTCAAGAGCAAATGCTCGAGTTACTACTAAATATATCAAAATTACCATAGGTGTCCCTACAACATTTGAAGAGTTCCCTCGATTTCCTTAAGATCCAATCATCAGATCCTAATTTGGTGCTTATGGGACCTAATTGAAAGCATTCCTTGACGAACGCAAAAAAAAATCAAATCGGTTCATAAATGACGGAGTTCTGAGGTAACAAACATTAAAACAAAAAAAAAATACAACCGAATTGATAACCTCCTCCTTTTTTTGAAGTCGGTTAAAAATCAAGGTACAAAACCCGAATTTAATTCATAAAATTAGGTACAAATAAGTGTTCACTTTAATACAATTTGCATAAGGATAACAGGAATGATTAACATTCCTAGTTGTTGAATTAATACCGAGGTTTGTTCTAATAATACGGCAAGGCCGTATGTACGTCGGAACGAGAAAGTTCATTGAAGTAAACACAATGGCGAAGTTCAGTCGACTGCACTTTAATGCATCGGTGCTCTGCGATTTCTACTCTAATACTGCAGTGCCAATTGATTATGTCAATTTCTTTAGTATAGTTTTAGTTTAGAAATATCAAGAAATATTCCCAAAATCTATATCGGGATCTTCGTTGAGGTTGTGTTAACAACAACTGTACAAAATTTCATGCATGACTCTAAACTCAGCGGTTGAAATTTCAAGATTTTATTCCTACCCCGTAGAAAAATCGGAATAAAAAGTAGCCTATGTGTTATTCCAGATATACCTACAGCTACGAGTACCTACATACCAAATATCATAACTAAGGTCAGCGGTTGCTATTTCGAGATTTTATCTCTATCCCGTGGCAATATCAGGATAAAAAGTAGCCTATGTGTTACTCCAGACGTACAGCTACCTACATACCAAATTACACGGAAGGAGTAACAAACATACACACACACAAACACACATACAAACTTTCGCATTTATAATATCAGTAGGATTACTATTTTTTCGAAAGATCTTTTTCGTAGGTGAGTGCGTTCACGACGGTGGCGCCGGCCGCACTGACATGAAATAGATCTTGCGAAACGATCGAAACTAGTCGGACCTTTCCTGGCTTATATTCGTGAGTTGAACCGTTTATTATTAGTTATTTATGAAACTGTATCGTAACAGGGGTCTTTAAAACACGAGTGTGGTTTTATGAAACGAGGCGCAGCCTAATTACGTACAGTTGCATACAATATTTTATCTACATCAGGGGCGTAGCTACCGCCGTGTATGCCGTATCAGTTATACGGGGCCCCCTGGCTTCGGGGCCCCCCGACGTGCTTGAAACTTGTAAATTTTTTGGAAAAAGTGACAGACAGATAATTTTTTATTTTTTTATTTTTGTGAGAAATCTTTACCTTTCATAAGGGCCCCGAATCAAATTTTTATACGGGGCCCCGCCAAGGCACGCTACGCCACTGATCTACATCCATATATTAAATGCTTTATCATGTGTTCCGCGAACCATTGAGAATGACCTGCATGAACGAGAACTAGGTAGGTTTGTCTGCCACACGTCCACAAGCTGGGCGCGCGACGACGTACTGCTGCTCATGCGGGCGGCGCGGCGCGGCGCGCGCAGCACCCTTAGTGTAAGTTTTCGGTTACAAAATACGTCTCGATCGCGTTCGCGTTAAAATCTCAACTTGTATGGAAACACAAACAGCGCCTCTAGCGGAACGTTTACGATGTTCCCGTTTCCATACAAATTGAGATTCGAACGCGAACGCGATCGAGACGTATTTTGTTACCGAAAACTTACACTAAGGGCACAGGTGCCCCCGGTGCTGTAACTGCAACAATGTATGAAATCCCATTACGATAGGTATCGTAATATACAATCCCATTACGATACAGCCGTGTTCATAACAGAATCCCATATCGTAATGCTGGTCATTATCTATGGTTTTTGAACGCATAATGGAGGATTTACAATATGGGTGTAAATAAAAATAGGTTTATGAGTTGTACTTACATAAGGTGGATCGCAGTAGATGGCCTTACACCACATCGGTTCCGAGTGGTAGCACACGCAGAGCGAGCAAACACCTGGCCCCGGCACGTAGAGCAGCCCGTGCGGGATAGACTTGCCCTCCCAGTCTATACAGTCTTCCTCCACGCAAGCTGGAAAGAGACGGAATGTTAGTTGCGTTTCTACAATGTCACCTAAACTAAGTTTTTAATACGGTTCTCTATCGTTTGCCCCAATTTCATGCCCGAATGTATCGTTTTCTAGAATTTAAATAGTAATTTCTTCAGAGTTGATATTAAACTAACTTAACCTATACTGCATTCTATATGACATTTAAAAAAAATCCTGAATACAGCACGGTTCTATATATTTTATGGCAAACGTTGGTATGGCAAGTGAAATTCGGGAAAGTAAAGGTAAACGTTTTAATACAAATCAATTTGAGGTTTCCGTCAGAATGACAAAAACGGAACCCTTGTAACTATTCCATCCGTTCGTCCGTTTCAGGCATTTTACCCAAAAAATACAACCTACAAAATATACTCGTATAGTGTAATCCAATTCTTCGACTTTGCGAAATTTTAAGACTTTTTTACAACATACGAACATTGGAAGTTAAATAAAAGCTTGTGGAATAGCTATTCAAAGAGGTAATGCGGCCTGCGTTCTAGGGTCCAGGCCAGCGACATCTCTTGACGACGTGTTTGCCTTATAAAATAATGATAAATAGGTATTAAGTTAGTTAATAATTAAATATTTATAATATTGTAAATCTGTTTTTAAAAATATTTTGTATTGTTATAATAAAAACTTATAAAAGCTTGTAAATATAAATCCATTTTAACTGACTGTAACCCGGACTAACAGTGATTTTAATGTCATTTAACTTTATTATTACTTTAAAAAATTACGCGACTTGATACGCGCCCCGTGTCAATTCTGAGAAAAGCTAACATTAAAAAAACATGCTAAAGGCAAAACTATAGCGAAAATGTTAGACAAAGATACGTTGGACCCTTCCACAAAAAATGATAGATTACCGAGCTGATTCACGGTTGATTGAATACCCTATTTGCATAACGTGGGTTTAGCATACGACGGTTAAGCTTAACGACTGGATTAAATTAACCTTCGCGGTACCCTTATGTTAGGCTAGTAATTATAAACCTAGGGTAGAGGGTTAGGTCGGGGCACTGCTTTGTAATCTTAGATTTAGATTAAGATAAATTCTACGCAAAATTGAGGTTTACTGGACGAATTTTTTAACCGAATTCACAAAAATTAAGAGTTAGGCAGGGGGGAGAGGACTCGTGCTGTTAAGCACATATCACACCCTACACTTACCCCCTGTTTTACCATCCATTGATTAAATTTATTTGACGGATAAACAACTGAGTGAAACAGCTACTCATTCTACTCGTGATCACGGCGACTTTATGGTAATGTTCGAAACGTCGAGTTAATTATGACTCGTATGTTTAGCGCGTTAAATTCCGATTGTAGTAGGAGGGTTCTCAATTGGATTGGTTGTTTGTGTGTATTACATCAGAAACCTAGACCTAAAAATGTCACACAATTTCGATGATTCTTGTTTTAGTCGAAAGCTAGTGATTTCGCGTGGTCTGATTAAAATTTTATAAGATCTGACGATTTGCATTTGATGCAAATGGAAAACGGACGACTCGAAATTATACCACAGAATAAGTAATAGTACAAGTACTACTAGTAGTAGTAGTAGTAGCGAGATTTATGTTAAATGTAACCAGTTGACATTAGAATCGCGATAAGCAAATAAATAATTATATAAGCTCCAATTTTTGATAACTTATGATATGACATGCCGGTTTAAAAATTGACATATTAATTTAATATTAATTTAGTATTAAGTAAAACAAATGTGATTTAATGTAATTTTATGAATTTATGACAAAAAACTATCAAAACTATTGCATGCCGTCAAGGTGAAATAATTGTGCCTAATGTTTAATATTAAGACCTTATTGTATTATTGTTATTATTTCAAGCAATAAATGAATTATTATTATTATTATTACAGAAAGCACGATTCTTATTCTAAACGTCATTTTTGTACGGCAGTGAAACTTTTGCACCAAATCACAGTAATTCGATCTGACAAGTAATTTTCGACTCCTTAATAATACAAGCAAGAGACATTATTATAACTTAGATTAGTTACACTCAAAAATAATTACAGTTAAAGATTTTAATCAGTTATTACCAAAAAAAATCATTAATTTTATGATACCTTTTGTAGAGCTTAATTGAACCTGCAAGTGGACTCTATTACAGGCTGAAATAGTTGCCATATCAAAGATAATGTGGCTCATTTATTATTTCGTCCCTACATGACGCGGGTACTTGGCCTCGACTATTTCGAGAGTCGCCCAATTCTTATATGAAACATTTATTTTACTGTAAATGCCGCCTTTGAGGACTGAAACAGGTACATTAAAGAATCTGACGTAGATACGTAACTTTAGATATTTATACGTATATTTATAAGTTAGTCCTACGCGCAGAGTACCTAACTTATAAATGTAAAATATTATACTCATAATGGGACGTAGTTATACAAACAGGAACCAACCCACAATTGACAAGATTTCATTTTTTCAACACCTGTAAATTACTACAGGAATCGAAAGAGGTTTGCCTCCTGAACATGGCAAAATATTTATTATAATTTATTTCTCCATATTTAAAAAAATACAAAATAATTAAAAAATATATCTGAATTTGCCAATACTACGACAGAATAGATATGTTTCCTTTGCCTTTTGCACGAGAAAAAGGAGCTGTCATAATTTTGACAACGTCTACTCCAGATTTACGCATGATTTACGTGATCTTTTTTTTAATAGAGACTAGACTAAAGTAATGGATCTATTATATCGTAGTTTTGGAGTTAAGCCCTTTTCGAATAAGCACATCTTAAAATTTTTTGTAATAAATTAATTAATAATCGTAGCGAAATTTTAAAAATATCAGCGTCTTTCTATTTCCAAGCAGAATACAGAGAACGATCAAATTATGGTCTTAGAAATATGAAATGTTGTCAATTACTAAGATGCACTCTATCGAGTTGGTAGAAGGTGCATTTTAGTAACTTATAGCATTGTGGGTTGGTTCCTGTTTGTATAACTACGTCCTGTACATTATTTGTTCGTAGTAATGTACCTACTTATTTTTTGTCAAATTTTTTCCCACTGAAATCGTAAATATCTCAGAAATTTATATAACTAAATAAACTCTGTAGGTTATGTAAAGTTTGTTTCTGACAATTCTGAACAATTAATGAATTCAGAGAAAAAAAATTATGACAAACTTCTCATCATTCTGACTTTTTAACAAATTATGCGAGTCAATATGGACCATTGGCACCATATTGGCACACTATTGTCACTTACAAATGGCAAATGGATCAAACCTTAAAATGGCTTTTATAAATTATAAATTAGTAATAAACCTTAATTTTATGTCTAGTGTTATATCTACCTACATAAAAGATTTATAAAACACAATTAAAATAAACTAAACTAAATGACCTACGTAAATACGTCAAAAGTTTCCGCCATTGGCATTTTTATTCCTATTCTTCAATTTTTGTAACTTAAAATATTTTTTATCGTTTAGCTCGCCCCGCGGCAATAATAGACAGATATTAATATTGTTGTGAGAGCGCCCCAAGGTGGTCTGACGCAACACGTTTATTTCCATTTTATTAGCTGTTAAAAAGACACGAAATTATTAACATTAATGTAAAAGTAAGTATACATAATATTTTAAATTACGTAAGAGAAGTACAAGGCGAGGAACAAAACGCTATATCATTTGATTGTACTTGTATACATATTTAATATGAGCACATAATTAAAACTAGATCGTACTGGTCAAACTGAACAACATTAGTTCAGTGACTTTTAAAAATAATTAGTTTATTTTTATTACATTTTAAAGTTTATTTGAAGAAGCAATGTAGAGGTAAAGCAAAACGTTTGATATCTGTAGCGTGACAGGCGACGTTAGTCGGGTTCTAAGTTGGCGTACATTGAATTTACGATTTAGTTTGTTAGAAAAATAAATCAAAAGTTAGGTTTTGATTTTAATAAAGTGCTTAAGTTCTGCTTCTGCTGGCTAAAAACTGCTGGATATTATGTAACTATTTTTGTTCCAACCTTCAACCTTCCACAGTTCCAAGTAAACGTGACAGTCGGCGTCTGACCACGATTTAGGCGTTCGTGTTGAATTCACAAACAGTCCGATAAGCCAGCATGTGGCATGTTAAACTTGATTGAATGAATGATGAATGTTGATTGTGAACTTGCGACTGTAAAAAAATATATAACAAAAAATTGAACCGACTACAAAAAACCATGAAAATAATTTTCTACCAGTCTGAAGTCGGTGCCTCAGTACGAGCCAGCAGGAGTGGACCTATAGTCCTCTACTTCACCTATACATATCACTCCTGCTGTTTCGTCCTGAGGCACCGACTTCAGACTGGTAGAAAATTATTTTGATGGTTTTTTTTTGTAGTCGGTTAAATTTTTCGTTATTAATTTTTTTAAAGGCCTTTTAGTGTAAATACAAAATCTAAGATATAAGAGTTTAATGTCAACTGCTCGACTCCTTTTACGAAAGATTGCTTATTCTCATGTAGAGACGTTCATTATTGAGGAGTTCTGGTGCTTCACCACCCGTTTCATAATACCATTATGTTTCGCATAATTGATTTGGCATAATACATAGTACGCAGACGAAATAGTTTAAGTAGCAAACCTACACTCACAAAAGTTGTTGCGCAAACTTTCCGCTAGAAGCGCCGTCCGTGTTTCCATACAAATTGATTTTAACGCGAACGCGATCGAGACGTATTTTGTGAGCGTTAAAATACACTAAGCATAATGCTGTTTAAATACATTTAACTGGGACACACCAAATCACCGCGCAAACCGCTCCATCTAACTTGTAACTCGAGGTGGAACTATTGTGTTGAAACTTGCACGTGCCGTGAACTCGCTAATTGAATTTGAATTAAATATTCATATGTAACAGCCTCGGAAACTTAGAAACTTCGCCGGCTTACTAACTTTATTACGAGGCCAAAGGTAGTTTGGAAATGGCTCTAGGTTAATAGGTTCTGTTCTTGTCGTAAACCTCCTCTTATTAAAAGCTAAACTGCTGGTTTAAAAAAAATTTAAAAGATTCATAGTGGTACCTACATCTACATACCTATGGTTATCAAATTTACTCTTAATTTACTAAAGAAAAACTATAACAACTAAGTTTTCTTGAAAATTATTGGTAATTTAAGAGTAAATACTGCTAAGGCAGGTTATATTAAATTCACGTAAACTTGCAAGATTCCATACAAAATTCTTAGAAAAATATCACTTGATTTTTCGTAAAGGCTACAGAACCCTATTGTAGGCGTATCCGATACGCTCTTGGCCGGTTTTTTGTAATATTTTTTTTTTTCTATTTTGTAGTTAAAGTCAAATAAAATATTATAATACTTAATATCGCTGGCTTTTGTTCAGACTCGCAAACTTTCAAGTTTTAAACTTCGCAGCGTCGAGCAATGCAGTCATAACAATAAACAACGGTACTCTGAATTGTGGGGCGGTATTTGTGTTGCCTCTTTTGATAATGGAGGTTATTATACACCACAAACGGCGCTTGCCTGTATGGTGCAGAGTTACGTCTTTACACCATTTAGGTAGAAACTTTTGACCTATGGGGTCCAAGTGCGAAGGAACTCATAAGAGATCGCGCCTGGTAAAAATGAATGGTGACCAGAAAGCAGGCAGCCTTTTCCACCAACGTTAGAGCCTGGCTATTCAACGCGTAAACGCTGTCTGTCTCCTGGAAAGTACGAGTAATGCATGCAGTCCTTGCCCTAGTAGAAAAAACATACATTAATAAGTTGAATAAGTATTTTGTAAAAAAAAAAATTAATAAAAGATTTTTTGCTAACTGTACTTTAGTTGACTGTAATTGCATTGCCACCCAAATTACATTTGTATATCAAATTTTTAAGTCGATGTAATTAACTTGAAGAGTTCCGTCCTGCGGAGACGATCCTGCCAAGAAACCAGAATGTCACTACCAGATTAATGTACCTATTGTCACGCAATTTACATCATCATCATCATGTCAGCCGAAAGACGTCCACTGCTGGACACAGGCCTCCCCAAGGCTCTCCACTCAGACCGGTCTTGTGCTTTTCGCACAATTACATAAGTATGCCAAATTTCAAAACAATCGAATTACTAGAAGTGGGTCAAATTTAACCTGCAACATTTGACCCGCACATTACATTAAACATACATTGCAAGTGAATAAAATTAAGCTTCCAAAAAAATGACAAGCAAGTGGCTCATTGCACCTATCATTCTTTAGGTACAGTCAACGTCTTATATAAGTGATCATTTCTTTACCTTGTCGCTTTCAGTCGTTACACAATTTCGTATGCCTTTTCTAACATGACGTTAAAGTGACAAGGTATAAAAGTGATCACTTATTATGACGTTGGCTGTGTCTATGTTAAAATATAGCTGTCAACAAAATATTATTGACAGCTATATTTATACCTCCAGATGAAGTAATGGAGTAATTTCTTAACATAATATAAATTATGTTATACTAGCTTTTGCCCGCGGCTCCGCCCGCGTGGTATTCGGTTATCGCGCGCCGTTCCCTCCGGAACTGTGCATTTTTCCGGGATTAAAATTAGCCTATGTCACTCTCGGGCCCATAAACTATTTCTATGCCAATAACCTAACCAACAAAAAGTTGGAAAACCCCCGACTTTGTCAGTTTAAAATTCAATATCTCAAAAACGGCTGAACCTATTTTGATGAAACATGTCTAAGAACCATTACTAAAAAACTTACTATCAAATAAAAAAAAACCGCATTCAAATCGGTCCACAATCGGTCACACAGACAGACACACAGACACACATAGCGGTCAAACTTATAACACCCCTCTTTTTGCGTCGGAGGTTAAAAATCACGTCGATCCGTCGCTCCGTTGCGGCGTGAAAGACGGACAAACACACAAACATACAAACACACTTTCGCATTTATAATATTAGTATGGATTATGTTATGAAATTACTCCATCATTTCACCTGTAGGTAATGCGCTGACGCAATTAGAGCGACGATATTAGCATTGCAAATGCTACAACTTCGTAGCTCCACAAACATGGAGAATATTATGTTAACTAGTTCTAAACTCATGTGTTGTTATTTGTTAGTTTAAAGAAGTTGCTACTTGAAACACTCGCTGTGCTCGTTATAGTGCTAACTTTTTATTTACATTACAAGCTTTTAACTTGCAATGTATGTAACTGTGTAAACTCCATTTCAATATAATCTGACAATCCTGTACACACTTCCAGCCAACTAATATGAACAGCGGGTTGCCTAGGTCTTGGTGACTATTATTCTTTTTTGATTCCTTTTAGATTATAATCAAATCAACAAGGACTTGCATAATTAAATGTGCCCACGTTAGCGTGTCTTAAATGTCTAGGAAATTGTCAGATTCTATTGAATTGTACTTTAGGTATGTATGTGCGAGACA
Source organism: Choristoneura rosaceana (assembly GCA_037349165.1). Classification (NCBI taxonomy): domain Eukaryota; kingdom Metazoa; phylum Arthropoda; class Insecta; order Lepidoptera; family Tortricidae; genus Choristoneura; species Choristoneura rosaceana. The sequence continues at coordinate 3,017,258 of JAZBNJ010000045.1, forward strand.
AATCTTGCAAGTTGAATTTGACCCACTTTTAGTTATTTTGGTTGTCTTGAAATTTGGCATACCTATGTAAATTGCGTGACAATACAATAATCTGGTAGCGACATTCTGATAGTCCGGCCAGGATCGTCTCCGCAGGACGGAACTCTTCAAAAGTTCATCAACAACACACAAGTGCATCAACTTGAAATTTGGTATATAAATGTAATTTGAGTGACAATGCAAGTACAGTCAACAAAAAGTACAGTCAGCAAAAAAATCTTTATTACATTTTTGACCACTGTGGTCGGAATGACTTGAAATTTGGCATAAATTTGGCATTAATCTGATGACAATGCAATAATCTGGCAGTGACATCCTGGTGGTATAGGCAAAATCGTCTCTGCAGGACGAAACTCGTCGACGTTTTATGGCATCGATTTGAAATTCGGTAAGGAAATGTTTCGATGTCATTGCACGTAGAGTCAGAAAAAGTAGAGTCTGCAAAAAAGATTGTATTAAAAGGATTTTTTAACAAAAAACTTGCTAATGAAACTATTGCGTTTCTTTTGACATTTTCATTTGATAGAAACTCATTTAATAATTGATGGTCCACTAAATTGATGGACCAGCTTTTTGGCTGATGGTACACGTGGAGGTATCAAGCTATATCTATCTAATACTCGGGTCTGCTATTCCTTGAAGAAGTATGAAAATCTAATTTCTACTCGTTGCTATGTCAACACAAAGAAAAGATAATAATAAATGGTCTTATCTCTGGGAAAAATTATGACTATACTGTTATGTTTGTAATATCTTTTAAACGGTAATAGGAAAACATTTGAAAAAGTAACATAAAAACGAAAATGATTATTTACATTATGTTTTTAGCCAAATATCTCTCTTATTAAGCTCTATAGACTGTAGTGTGTACAGATACATTGTATCTTAGTCTAAGTTTAAAAGCGAATGTCGCCACCGGAAGAACCGATTTAAAAGTCCATTTCAATTTGCAAAATGGACTATAGTGCCAATAAATTTATATTAGCCACCATTACATTGTTGCACTCCTATCAGGATGGCAGGGGCATTCGTGCGAATTTGGCGCACGTTTGTAGGTTAGGTATCAAATGTGTTTATGCATACAACAATCGACGAAGGTCGGGTTATCTTGCTAATGTCAACCGGGGCTAATGCGTCACAATACTTTAAACAGCGTATTTATCAGATTATAACAAATTATGTAGTCAAAATACCACCAACGGGACTTATCACGCTAACACACACAAGTAATATTTACCTTGACGTTTCGGGAACATTGCAGTCGTCGTGGTCACGAGTAGACTAAACACATTATGTATCCTTACAAGCTATAACTTATGATACAAGCTAGCATATTTTATCTAATTTTATATTTTAGTGCCATTTTATGACATTTTTAATAACTTCTGCTTGTAAATTACGTTTCTGTAAAAGCTGGGATTTTTAGACGCTGTAACCCTAGATGGGGTGAAACCGCCTTTTACTATTATTACGTGATCGGATTGGTCGGAATGATTTTAATCAATATTAACAATATTAAAATATGACATTTCAAGTAGGTAAGTGGTTTAGGCTGCGTTGCGTATCAGTCAGTCGTTACAGTCAATAGAAACGTATACATACTCGTGTAGATTGATTAAGTAACATAATATCTAATTATAATATCCGTACAGATATTCCAAAAACATTTTAGATTAATCCATGTTAATAAATCTCTCTGACGATATAATCCGCCAACGTTTAATCGCTTCGATATTTACCGCCGATTGGAGCCCGCTCGCCGTTCTAAAACAATTAGTACGTTTCCGCATCATATCCATCATGCAAACAATGGTCTACTCGAACGTTGCGCATGTGTGGTTAATGAGGCTGGCAACACCGGACGTGTTAGCGGTTTGGCGGGAAACGAAATGAAAAAAAGTTTTGCTACTTTTTTTTAAATCAAAAGCTGTGACTTTTGAAGATAATTCTACGACTATTTTAGCGAAAAATAAAATCGTATCTTCATAATATTAGTAGCGTCACTCAGATTGTAAAATGCGTGTTTATATTCATTGATTTATTTTATTTAATGCCATAATTAGCCGTACATTTAGATTTTTCATAGCTTGAAATTACGTGACGTTTCAATATTACCATACCAAATTAATTGGTGGTATCGGTAAACTAGTAAATTTTTGAAAAACAATTTATCGAATCAGGCGTTTCTTTGCGGAGGTCCATTCCATACCAATGAAAAAGAATTTCACCTGCGACCTTAATGATAGCTAAGTTTATGCAAGATATGCGTGTTCATGCAGTTTCTCCACCTCCACACTGTAAGAACACACACAAATTACACAAACCCATCTATAACCACCACCAACACCACAATACACTGACGCATTTCGAACTAATTCTAACTTAACCAGAGCTCATCTTTAGAGAAAAACAACCGTACACCACTCTACCGATGCTACCAGATAAAATAGAACTTTTAGGGGCGTTTTCACCATCCACTGATTAGTTTTAACTGACGGTTAAATGTGATGCCGTCTCCGTCTATTCAAAGAAAACGAATAGAGACGGCATCACATTTAACCGTCAGTTAACACTAATCAATGGATGGTTAAACAGCCCGTTAGACGTAATATTTTCTGTTGATTCTCATTATTTTATGAGGAAGTCTTAATCATTTTATTACTTTTGTATCACTTAGAAGCCTTGCAGGATTCAGGTTAAGGGTATTCTCACCCGCTCATAATTTATTCATGTCCCTAATGAAACGTCAGAATAACAATTTGAACAGCAAGAAGTATCAGTATCATTTGTTGAATAAATAATAACTGGGAGTAACAATACCGAATAATACCGATCAGTTATTCTACCTGGCAACCCATTGTCCGTTGTACGTGGGAGCAGGGTTGCCACACGCAAACGTTTATCAATAGCTGAAATTAACGGCTGTTTTTTCACGAAATATAAAAGGCAAACAATGCGAGTGACATGCTGGTTGAAAATTGAATAGGGATGATGACACCACCAATCAACTGACGTACTTTTTTATGAGCTGTCAAAACACAATTCTCCCATAGAGTTTCTACGGCAATAGCGAATTATAACGTCACTATCTGGAATCTCAATCAAATAACTATTTATTTGTTTTAAAGGAACAAAACATCTAATTTTACAGTAAATCGAAAATCAATCTGGTTTTCAGGGCTAAAATAAAGCGTTTTTTTAGGTACCTACTGGAGTTGTGCTTTTGAATTATTTTTAATGGGGTCATCATCCCTTTTGTGAGTGTTACTTACTCGTATACCGGGTGTGGCCTGTAATACGAGCAAAAAATTTAAACATAGATCGTTCTCGTCAATCTGAACAACATTAGTTCAGCGACTTTTAAAAATAAAGGACTCTTTGAATTTTCCTTTTTTTAATACAAATTAAATACTGTAATCAATGTACACAACACTGACCTCGCCTGTCACGGCACAAACATCAAGCATTTAGCTTTACATTGCTTCTTCGACTAACTTAAGTGTAATAAAAATAAAAAGTAATAATAATTTAAAAGTCACTGAACTAATGTTGTTCAGTTTGACGAGTATGGTTTTAAATATGTGCCATTATTACAGGCCACACCCGGTATTGATGGTGAAACGTGATGTAAAATAAAAACTTGGAACTGGTATTTTTTTATTAAATAAATAAATATCATGGGACAATTGACACCAATGACCCAGTCCCAAACTAAGCAAAGCTTTCCTGCCTATACTATACGTCCCACTACTAAGCACAGGCCTCAGAGCCAAGGGCCGCAGTTTCCACGCGGGACCAGTGCGGATTGGGAACTTCACACAAGTTTCCTCACGATATTTTCCTTCACAGGAAAGCTTTTGGTACATATGCGTCGGTGGCAGTAAATGCGTTATAGTATAGGTCTAGAATTCTAGACAGGCTAGCAACCCTAGCCTACGTAGGAGGCTCCCAGCTCTCCGAACGATCCAATTATGCCGAAATAACAACGCTTTACTTCAACTAGAGCCTGAAAGGTTGTCGGTGCGTGCAGGGCTTAATTAAAGGCAAATTGAAAATAATTATTAAACGAATTTTACTTGTGATCGATGTAAATGTCCTGAGTATTATATTACAATACAATACAAAGACTCTTTATTGTACACCAGAAATAGTAAGCGATACAGAAAATAGATACATAGAGAAAAAAAATTACAAGGTAAGCAATAGACGGACTTATAGCTTAAGAGCGATCTCTTCCAGGCAACTTTTTTTACAGAAAGAAGGAAGGACTAGTACAACAGGTGGTGCATCAAAAGTAGACCAGAAAATTAAAACGTAACAAAAATACACGAACGAATATACGTCTGAAATAATAAACTTCTAAACTTGGAATATTCCGTACAAAATACAAAATCCTTAAATATTAGGTACTTAATTTTTCGTAATGGCTACAGAACTCTATTTTAGACGTGTCCGATACGCTCTTGGCTGGTTTTTTAGGGTTCCGGAGCCAAAATGGCAAAAACAGAACCCTTATAGTTTCGCCATGTCTGTCTGTCTGTCCGTCCGCGGCTTTGCTCAGGAACTATCAATGCTAGAAAGCTGTAATTTTGCACGGATATATAGGTAAACTATGCCGACAAAATAGTAGGTACAATTAAAAATTCAAAAACAATTTTTTTTAGGGTACCTCCCATAGACGTAAAGTGGCGGTGATTTTTTTTTCTCATCCAACCCTATAGTGTGGGGTATCGTTTGATGGGTCTTTTAAAACCATTACCCCCCCCATTTAAAATCTAAACCGGTGGGTGGAAATATGTGAAAAAATTCAGGATGGTAGTCAGTATATCAAACTTCCAAGGAAAACTATAACGGCTAAGTTTGGTTGAGAATTATTAGTAGTTTATGAGTAAATAGCAGCGTAAGGTATAAAATATACCTAAACTTGGAAGATTCCGTATAAAAGACGAAGTCCTTAGAAAAATATTACTTAATTTTTGCGTAATGGCTACGGAACCCTATTTTGGGCGTGTCCGACACGCTCTTGGCCGGTTTTTTGTGTATCCATATCTCAGTTTGTATTTTCGATAGAATTGAACACCACAAGTCAGTAATCCTCCAATGAAAGTCAAGTATGGCAACCTAACGGACAGCCCGACGCAAAAGCAAACTATGTGTGAATGAACTAAGATGGATGGACGGACAAGATTGATGGCGGCTCGTTCCGGTTCCGATATGACAGCTAATCGCGAAATAAACGGACTTGTCAGTTCTACGAGAAATAACGCGAATAGAACTGTTGAAAGATTTGGAACGTAATTATACCGGGTTATGTTCTCTGTGACCGGGTGTGGCCTGTAATACGAGCAAAAAATTAAAACATAGATCGTCCAAGAAATCAGAAAATCAGAAATGTTTATTTGCTAGAACACAGTTACAAAGATGTTATGTTATAGTTTCTTATCCAATGTATTCAGCCTGCATGCAGGCGTGCAAATTATTGAGAGTAGCTATAGTTACAATTTTTTTATTATTAAGAATGCCATATAATCAAAGCAATGTCAAAAAAAAAGATAAAATTAAATAAATGTCAATGGAAATATTCATAATTTTCAATAATAATAACAATTGACAATAATAATAATAATATAATGACAATACAGTAAGATCCTCCTCCAGTCCTCGTCAATCTGAACAACATTTCAACGACTTTTAAAAATAATGGCGTCTTTGAATTTTCCTTTTTTTAACCGACTTCCAAACAATAATGATGGGAAAAATTGAGGGGAAAAGACGCGTCGGAAGAAGAAAGAAATCGTGGCTCCGAAACATTAGAGAGTGGACCGGTATCGCCAGTGTGGAAGAACTGTTTTCTCTGGCGAGAGACAAGGATAGTGATATGCGGAGCTGACAGCCAACCTCCAGTAGTGGAGAGGCACCGCAAGAAGAGAAGAACCGACTTCATTCATACAAGTTATTATGTTAATTTATTATGGTTATTTATTTATTTAACAATGTTAGTTAAATATTGGTCTGGATTGTCCCGTGATATAAGTATATTTAATTAAAAGTCTCGGTCCTCTTAGAAAGTAAATAAATCTAACTTTTAAGCGCGTCACCTGTTTTCTTCTGTCAAGCCAGCATCAATACTGAATTCTTTATTCCACTTACTGCCTAATGACTAAGCTATTACCTAGGACTTTCGTTAATAATAAACTAGTAGGTAGGTAATTGCCTCATTCCGTACATGCTACCACGCGAGTTAGTATTGATTGTATAAAAAAAACGGCCAAGTTCGATTCAGACTTCGGGCACCCGGGGTTCCGTACAAATTTTTATCTATGAATATTAGAATGCAATAGTATCAACAGAGCCTCTCTCCTGGGAGGGATGGGTGTGGGATTGTATAAGAAATGTACTTATCAAATTAACCAAATATTTTTTGGAACGTCATCTCAGTAACAACCCATTTTAAAGCAAACTTCTTCCCATATAAATATAAACTAGCCTTAACTCGCGGCTTCGCCTGCATTAGAATAATCTTAATGCCGTCTTAACTGAACGGTTGTCTATGCCCGTGCAATTTTTAAAATACACAACGACAACACTTACACGATTCTTATTACATAATATATTAAATAGATGTCTTAGAGTTTGGCCTGAAAAGATTACAGTAACAATTTGAAAGGACAACGTTCGCTTGCAAAACGCCATCTATTGATTGCAAATGAAGTTAACACGTCATCTTGAGAGTCGAGGTACGGTTCTTGGACGTCACCGTTCTTGGACAGCACCCGCTATTCTTGTTTAAACTTAAAATATTATCCCACTGGAACGCATTACCGGGATATCAAATATCCCATGTCTTAATGCACATCTTTGTTTATCTGTACGCCAAGTTTCATGTAAATCCGTTCAGTCGTTATTACGTGATTCAGGAACAAACATCTAAACATCCAAACATGCAAACCTCTAACATTATCTTCACAAACTTTCACATTTATAATATTAGTAGGATAAATGGCTTTTTACCTAAGTATATGCGTGATCACCTCTTTTTTTAGGTCGCGTGACATTTCTCCTTAGTTTATTATTAATAGTTCTGTGATTTTGACAGATTTATCAATAACGACGTGATCCTTAAGGGGTCCATTTTTATTTTTGCGGCACGAAACCCTAAACACGTGTATAACAGTCATGAATATTGTATGGACGTAGTTTCACCGATGAAAATCAAGAAAAATCTAAGGACTCTCGGGAAATTTATACGTAGCCAGAGAACCAGATGTACATACACACTGTTTTATGCAATCAGCCACTGGAGCACAGTTCACGTATTCTTACCAATACGTCAGTGGATTTTTATTGTAAGCCACAGAGTAAACAATAAGTAAGTAGCAATCAAAAAAAAAAGGGTCCTATGTAAAGGGATTTGCTGTCGGATGCATCGTAAAGCCACGTTTTTGATGGATGGATGTAGCCGAGGACAGGGCGCAATGGCACTCATCCATACTAATATTATAAATGCGAAAGTGTGTTTGTATGTTTGTCCCTTTTTCACGCCGTAACGGAGCGACGGATCGACGTGATTTTTGGCATAGAGATAGTTTATGGGCCCGCGAGTGACATAGGCTACTTTTTATCCCGGAAAAATGCACAGTTGCCGAGGGAACAGCGCGCGATAACCGAATACCGCGCGGGCGGAGCCACGGGCAAAAGCTAGTTGAACGTAATTGAAAGTCCGTAGGAACTATGCAATTTTCCGGGTTAAAAACTATCCTAATATCCTTCTCCGGGACTCAAACTACATAATATGTATACCGAATTTGATCCAAATAAGTACAATGGTTTAGATCAGACGTTTTTAAGTTAGGTATTTATTTAGGTACCTATTTAGTTTATAGTTAAGTTTTATTTATGTTTTTTTTAACCGAGCGGTTAAAACGCTCGAATGTTTACCGGGAATACCATAGGCTGATATGATGATGATTATGATGATGAGATTGTTTCGCTCTATTGTCTTTTTTTGCTTGAAGGAAACACAATCGCAATGCACCATTGCTCCATTTTGGCAACAAGTCTAAACTGGACTAGAGATAAAAGCGTACATTTATTATATCTATACCATCTTTGAATCATATTCAACATCGTAACAGTCGGTTACTTCGTCCGGTGAAATCTGTGTGGAATCATTTATAACAACGCAATGCGGAAACGTTCCCAACGCGAAGTTACGGTGATACAGATAAGTAAATGTTTACTCTGGCAACACCAGAGTCAGGGTTGCCAACTCAAATATTAGTATACTGGGTGATTCAGAAGGGCTACTCCGAAACACCAAATTCGAAGTTCGTATCGTACCGTCTCTCTCACTCTCGTATTAAATAACATAAGCGTAGGCGGGACAGTACGATACGAACTTCGATTTTCGAATTTCGTGGTAGCCATGCTGGACACGTGGGCAGAAGCAACCTTACACCATCAATAATTGATAATGGATGGTTCATAATCTTAAGTTAAGTCCCCACACCTTTAATTGCAGAGTGACCATTTAGTAAATAATCTAACACTTTTTTCTCAAAAATGTCCGTAAAAGTCTATATTTTTATTATTCCTTACATATCAGAAGGCTAAGTGCATAATTTTATTTATGGTCAGCGAGAAATTAAAAAGTTAAAAAGATTGAGATAAATGTCATAATTATATTTTGTTGAAAAAAGGGTTCTTCTAATTTAGTTTTTTTCCTTCACCATATTTGAGAAAAACTATATATTAGTCTCGGCTGGAATAGCAATTACTGGCTTCGTATTAGTTAAACAGACTCGCAAGATCGTCCGTTTAAGTCTGATACGCAGCCAGCAATGGCCTACTTCCAGGCCAGGACAACAATCTACTATTGTTTTCGACATAAAAAAGTTGATGTTTTTTTTTCTGTTACATTTTATTTTAACGAAATCTAATAGTTTATTGGTACAAACGAAATAATGAAATAAAAAATATCCTAAAAATAACTTAACTAAAATACTAAATATTATAAACTAAATTAAAAAATATATTAAAAATTAAACTATATCTAAAAAAGTTACTATATAAAATATGGTTCTGTCCGTCGGAGGAAATTTTTCTTAGTATCTAGTTTAGATTTTAAAAAATCTAGAAAAAGATATAGGAAAGGTAATGATGGATCTATCGACACTAATTAATTCCAATAAATATCTACAACATAACAGTGGGAGAAATAATGATATATTAATGACATATTATTATTTCCATAAATAAAAAGTTGAAGTTGAATATCCAAAAATCCCTTCTTCCTACCCGCTGTTGATTCCAGTACACAGGTCTTCAAGATTTACTTTAAATATATCTCGAAGGTTGCGCGTAATCCAATAACAACCAGTGGGTCTGCAGCCTAATTGGTTTAAAATTTTAATTTAACAAGATCATCTATTTTTACATTACTAGATTACAGCTGCTTACAAAATCGTAAATACATCGTAAATAAAATAAATATAGTAAATACAGGGTGCAATTTTTTTCGTGATACAAAATTAGTGTTTTATATACGTCTCCCCACAACTAATAGGCCTTACGGGGTCTCGATTAGTTAACGTGCTTTATTCAGATTTTATTTCAGTGGCAAGATATCCTATTTTTTTGCATGTGAATGGTCACCCTACTACTTTACAGGTAGAGCAAAAAGTTTGGTATCAATTTTAGCGTGATACCATAATAATTTGAAAATAAAAAACACGTAACTTCGACAACTGTTGACGTGACATGATTTGTCACAACAATCATCTAACTGTAATGAGTATCAAAAATTTTGCCAAGTTTTAAAAAATGCCTCGTGCTTATCCTTTTACCCATATTGAACGTTTGGATATGGTGTCGTTTTATTTTGCAACCCGTAATTTTGTATCACGTAAAAAATTGCACCCTGTATAATCGTAAATATTTATAATATAGCATGCATGCAACCAATAATCTGAATTATTTATTAATTGTTCAATTTATTTTTTTGGAATTAAATAAAGCTATTTTATTATTATTATTATTATTAATAGATTACTGCTGCTAGCTAGCGCCTAGTTTGCCATCTAATGGTGATTTTCCACCGCCGAGGCGAGGCGAGAACGGAAATTTGTGCACACGTGCGAGCCGCCGCGGGCCGCCGCGGGCGCCGCCATACATTTTCAATTCCCGTCTCATATGCCGGTGGAAAATCACCTTAAGACTGCGTTTCAACCAAATACTCATCAAGAGCGCGTCGAACACGCCTGAAATAGGGTTCCGTAGCCATTACAAAAAAAGTAATATTTTTCTAAAGATTTCGTATTTTGTACGGAATATTCCAAGTTTAGAGAGAGAGAGAGAGAGTGAGAGGGAGAGAGAGAGAGACATTTACTTATTTACATATATTCGATACACTAAAAATACATTAGATGGAAAGAAAAAGGTAGGTAGGTATATTTTATACCTGCTATACTGCTATACCCAAATAAATATATATCCAAAATCGCAATTGCGTCGTCCATCGCCATCGGAACTGAAATGAAGATCGCTTCGATAAACTGCAGCATGCGTGTGGCTTATAAAACGCGCGTCTCGAGTGCGATTAAAAGACGCAGTGTGCAGAGACCCTTAGATTATGTTGTCCTACTTTCGTCCTTTATTACGGTTCACTTCGTTTATAATTTAGTATAAGTACTAATAGCTTTATTGTGGCTATTGATTGGTATCCATGGAGAGTTGTTTGAAGTAACACAAACTATCGGTCGTCAGGTAAATGATTATGATCAAGAGAAGTCTCTTCGTTCCATTCTCCATACTAATGTAGTCCCGGTCTTCTTACCATCAGGAGACCCACTTGTTCGTTTGTCTACCTTATACCGGGTGTGGCCTGTAATATGAGCAAAAAATTAAAACATAGATCGTCCTCGTTAAACTGAACAACACTAGTTGAGCGACTTTTAAAAATAATGGAGTCTTTGAATTTTCCTTTTTTCCTAGAACACAACTGACGTCGCCTGTCCCGCTACAAACATCAAGCATTTTGCTTTACATTGCTTCTGCGAATAAACTTAAAAGTGTAATAAAAAATAAAAAACTAATTATTTTTAAAATTCGCTGAACTAATGTTGTTCAGTTTGAGGAGTATGATCTATGTTTTAATTTTTTGCTTATATTACAGGCCACACCCGGTATATACCTTAGCCTTAGGCTGCTATTTACTCTTAAACTACTAATAATTGTCAAGGGAACTTAACCTTTATAGTTTTCCTTGTAAGTTTGATATACTTTCTACCATTTTGAATTTTTTCAAATTATTCCACCATTTTAGAGGGGGCGGGGGGACGCTCGATTTTAATGAACATTTGCACTTTAAAGTTGAATGTTTTGCAAACGATGAATCACTGAATCAAAAAATCGTCGTAGCAACCGCCTAATGGTTTTAAAAGACCTATCCAACGATACCCCACACTACAAGATTGGATGAGAAAAAAAAATCACCCCAACTTTACGTCAATGGGAGGTACTCTAAAAATTTTAATGAATATTTTATTGTACCATTTTGTCGGCATAGTTTGCATATATATTCGTGCAAAATTAGTTTTCTAACATTGATAGTCCCTGGGCAAAGCCGCGGATGGACAGACATAGCGAAACTATAAGGGTTCCGTTTTAGCCATTTTGTCTACGGAACCCTAAAAAGGTTAGTATTACATTACATAAAGTAGAGGTTAGTACAGATGAAATGGACATGAAAAACAAATTACAATACACAATAACGACAAAACTAACAAAACCTACAATGACAAGCCGTTCGCTGTTACTTGACTTTATAGTTCTATACGTTTATGGACTCCAAAACGGCGCGCAACTAATGTCATAGTTCAAACCTTTACTTTCGCAAGAACAAAAACTTTTAAAAAAAAGCACAGGAAACAGCCGACCTTTGCAAAAGAAGGTTAAGTTGCTTTTAGTAAGCCTGCGTCGTTAGCGTAGAGGGTCTACGAGAAACCGCTATGACCTGCTACGGGTGCTACGCTTACCGTAGCGCTTCATTAAGAGGCTACGACTAACCGCAGTACTAAACTTGAACACTAATGGTTACCACAAAAGGTTAGATAACCGATGAACACGTGTTTAACATAAGTCATAACATAATCCTACTAATATGTGAAAGTCACGCCAAGGATTTGATGAATGATGAGTCACTTAACAAAAATTCCTGATATTCCCTCACGATAAGCATGCAGGCACGGACAAAACACATAGACACATCTCACATACTCACAAATAATACACACGCTCACACGCACACACATACGCTCCGCGAATTCCTTGTTGTTCGCGTCCGGCCTAGGTCGGTCTAGGGCCCAGTCTGGAAATCAGCGCTGGACCTCGGTGTCCAGCACATGCTGATACCGGGACCCATTGACACACACACACGCATTCAGCATAATTTATGTACAGTTTTTTTTTACTATTTTTAATTTACTAATATTTTGTTTTACCATGTTTTATTTACTTTTGGTGGCAATAAAGATTTTTTGAATTTGAATTTAGTCAGTCAGTCAGACAACTAGTAATTTAGTTAGTCAGTCAACTAGTTTCACTCAGTCAATTAAACAATCAGTTAGTCGGTCAACTAGTCAGATAGTCAGTTAGCTAGTAATTCAGCTGGTTAGTCAACTAGTTCAGTCAGTTTGTGAATCAGTTAGTTACTATATTGCCAGGCAGAGCCAGGACTTTTGTTTTATACTTAAAACAGATAACAGTACCTCTACCATAAGTTTACAGTGATCGTACTCGATAGCGAAGGCGTAAATTATTTGTAGAGGCGCTGTATAATTCTCCATACAAATAATTTATGCCGTCGCTATCGAATACGTTCACTGTAAACTCATGGTAGTGGTTCAGAAGAACAAAACTGGTAAACACACAGTTTTCGTGATTCGATAAATAAAGGACATAAAATATTTTCAAAATAAAAAAGCCATGTATCAAACCAACTGTAATTTAAAACAACATTTTCTATCAAAACATACGTCATTGCCAGACTAAATTATGCTCTATCCTTCGCCAATAGAGTTCGTATACAGATGCTAGGAATGAAAAGCGAGACTGTTAACAATTTCTCTTAAGTAGGGTAACCATTTATCTGGATAAATTCGGGCATGTCCCAACTTTAGGACTAAAATACTTTGTATTGATGCAATTAGAGATAATTACATGGCCATCCGGTCGTGTAAATTTACCATTGTATTGTTATTAAGTATATTGAGTATATTGGATGCAGTGGTGGCCTAGTGGTTTGACCTATCGCCTCTCAAGCAGAGGGTCGTGGGATCAAACCCCGGCTCGCACCTCTGAGTTTTTCGAAATTCTTGTGCGGAATTACATTTGAAATTTGCTACGAGCTTTCCGTTGAAGGAAAACATGGTCAGGAAACCTGCACAAACCTGCGAAGCAATTCAATGGTGGTGAAGTTCCCAATCCGCACTGGGCCCGCGTGGGAACTATGGCCCAAGCCCTCTCATTTTGAGAGGAGGCCTGTGCCCAGAAATGGGACGTATATAGGCTGGGATGATGATGATATTGAAAATCAGATTTAATCTGTATGATAAAAATAAAATAAATTAAATGTGAGTTACTATTTTTGTTGAAAATTAGTTTTGTTTTGAAAAACTTTAAATGCATAATTGTCTGTTTCACTCTTCAGTATTTAGACCACGTTCCTTCCAAGTGGCGTTCCTATCCCTATCAGCTGTCAACATGGTAACCCTATTCGTAAGGCAATTACTTACCCCGGGTATTGAGAACGCGTCTCTTTTGGCAAACAGCCAAATAGGTCGCGCTAACAATATGACGTAGAAAAGGTAACGTCTGATAACGCCAGGAAATGGGTCAAGTTTCATTAAGTTTTTATCATTATTTTTTTTTGTAATTTTTTCTTTAATTGTATACTGCGGTTTTTAAATATTTTATTTGTAATTATTTTATTTTGAAGAAAAGATTTTCTGCCAAGTTTCTTGCGGCGCATTCTTGGCAATGATGGTTTTTCCGAAAGCGGTGGTAGCTTAAAAAATGACGTGTTATAGTACCCATTGCGGCCTATTTAGAAAATTCAGTGTGATCATTAAGGAAATTCTTGATTTTAACCTGTGATTTTAACTAAAAACTAAACGAACGAATTATACGAGTAAACGACATGAATTAAATAATATTGACAAATAAATAACGCAACCACCTATTATGGAGTTTAAAAAAGAATAAAACGTCTTTTAACTATGGCATGAAAAGAAGTTTTATTTTGTTTTCCAATTTAAAATATTTAAATTAAAAACGGTTAAGAAAACACGTTAATTTTTTTTTCAGTGCCATCCCTAGCGTTTTCAATGATTCTGCAAACCTGATAACCGAGTTTGGTCTCTACACTCTTGATAGAATGGTTCTCACAACAGTAACTGTGGTCATCGTTAAGCAGGGCTACTACGAAACTTGAAACTCGAAGTTCGTGTCGTACGGTCCCTCTGATACTTATATTATTTCATACGAGAGCGAGAGGGACGGTACGATACAAACACCGAGTTTCGTAGTAGCTCTGCAGATTGGTTCACTTACAAATCTATTCTTTTTCGAGTTTTTTAACTTTCAGCTAAAGACTGCTACTTAGGTACTGAAAATATAACTTTACAAATAATAATATTATCCATCATCATCATCATCATCATCAGCCGGAAGACGTCCACTGCTGGACAAAGGCCTCCCCCTTAGAACGCCATAATGAACGACAACTCGCCACTTGCATCCACCGGTTTCCCGCAACTCTCACGATATCGTCAGTCCACCTGGTGGGAGGTCTGCCAACGCTTCGTCTTCCGGTTCGTGGTCGCCACTCGAGAACTTTTCTCCCCCAACGGTTATCTGTTCTTCGAGCGATGTGGCCCACCCATTGCCACTTCAACCTGCATATTTTTCCAGCTATGTCAGTGACTTTAGTTCTTCGACGAATTTCCGTATTCCGGATTCTATCGCGCAAAGAAACTCCAAGCATAGCTCTCTCCATAGCTCGTTGCGTGACTCTGAGCTTCTCTAAGAGGCCAACAGTCAAGGACCACGTCAATATTATCCATACTAATATTATAAATGCGGAGGTGTGTGTGGTTGTAAGTTTGTCCGTCTTTTTAGTATAGAGATAGTTTATGGGCCAGAGAGTGACATAGGCTACTTTTAATCTCGGAAAAATGCAGAGTTCCCCAGGGAACAGCGCGCGATAACCAAATCCCACGCGGGCGAAGCCGCGGGCAAAAACTAGTTGATATATAGTTTACGTTAGATAACCGTACGATATATGTTTTTTTTTATGATAACTTTTGTATTTGTTTTACTCGTATCATAAATAAAACAAAAAGTATGGATTATTTTGTATGAAGGCATTAATAATTATAAAATTATTTAAGAAAATAACTTACCTACCTAATAATTTACTATGTGTACCTATAAGTATTTACGGCGCATAGGTACATCTCTAAGATGTTTACATTAGTACAGTCACCTGAATTAATATCTGCCACAGTAGAGCGTGAAATATGTCTGACACGTCCTAGATATACCGGCCCGAAAAATAGAGTCGTGTCAGATATTTATGCACGCATTGTTGTATCAGATTTTGGTGCTGGTGACTGTACTCAACTGGAATAGGTACCTAATACTCTGTATAAAAATAAATGTCAAAAAAAGCTGTATATGTAGTTCAAGGTCCGGGATTCGATCCCCGGTCGGGACAGATATTCATTATCATCAAAGGTATGTATGATGATTCTTATAACCGTTAGAACAATCATAGCGACTTAGGTATTAGAATTTAACGCTATTGTTTTCTTACGCTAATGTTCGTGGGTTTGAACCTGGGGTAGTTTATAATATTAGAATACTAGTCCAAAAAGAATCATTATCATCATGTCAGCCAAAAGACGTCCGCTGCTGGACATACCTAAGCCTCCCCTAAGGCTCTCCACTCAGACCGGTCCTGTGCTTTCCGCATCCACCGCAATCCCGCGATCTTAACCAGTTCGTCGCTCCATCTTGCTGGAGGCACCGACAGCTCACAGGACAGATTTGAGTTTTTATAAATATGAACGTTTTTACTTTAGGTAGTCTTGGCGTTTAATATTATTTATGTAGGTATACAATATCCATATCAATTTAAGTATGTTTACCCGTTGCCGATAAAAACAGCTTTGCGTAGGTACTTTAGGAGTTAAGTCAATTGGTGTAAATATTTTCCATGCCATTTATTTATTTACTAGCTTTTGCCCGCGGCTCCGCCCGCGTGGTATTCAGTTATCATGTACTGTGCATTTTTATGGGATAAAAAGTTGCCTATGTCACTCTCGTGCCCAAAAACTATATCTATGCCAAAAATCACGTCGATCCGTCGCTCCGTTACGGCGTGAAAAACGGACAAACATACAAACACACTTTCACATTTATAATATTAGTAGGTATGGATCCGTTGTCATGGAAACCCTGCCACAGGCAGATCTGTTAGACGGGGTATTCTTTTTATAATAATTTTCATTGTTATAGTTAGTTAAGATATCTTATGTTAGTTCTTTTTTATGTATGTAAAATTATAACTGTACAAAATAATTTAAATTACTTATTAAATGTTTTGCTCAAAATTACCGTTGTCAAAGTCAAAGTCAAAATATCTTTATTCAATTTAGGCCACAACAAGCACTAATGAATGTCAAAAAAAATCTACCACCGGTTCGGAAAAATCTCTGTTAAGAAGAACCCGGCAAGAAACTGAACGAGGTACTTATAATGTATTTGTCCTTTATATCTATTAATCGGCTTTAAATGTATTAGCAGATCTTAATCTTATAATTTTCACAAAAAAAACTTGAATTTTTTTCGCATTTTCGCATTATTGATTTCCGAAATCGCTTGTAAAATAAAAAAGGACATTATAAAGGATTTTTCCCATTCACAGCATAAATTTTTCAGTTCTAAAACTCACAACAATCACACAAAAACAACGGGCCTATTTTTACAAACACAACTTAAAAAATACATTTTAAAGAAGCAATGTGTTCAATTACATACAAACTAAATGCGAAATTACAGCTCTATCTAATTCTTGTTAATTACTTCTCGAAGATTTTATTTAATTCCTTGTTTTGTAACACACATAAAATTCCGAACGATATTTTCGAGACTCGTAATTAAAACAAAATCCGCTCACATCCCCTTAGAATGCACTAGTAAGTACAAAAATGTGATATTATTTTCGAAATAACTCACCGACGTACGCGGTGAAGAGCGCAAACGCTAACGCGACCGGCGACATCCTGCCAGCGCGGCCGGCCGCAGACTGGCCGCACTCCCCCCACTCCCTCCACTGCGGCAGTGCTGCGTTCTGCCCAGAACTCGGCCGGTGCAGTCTTTGGGACTGTACTCCATAGCCCATTTACACTCTCGCGCTTTCGAGAGTCCAGGTTGCCCCTGACATCAAGACGTTTCAAAGTCAAAATCAAAATCAAGGCTCGAATACCGGTTAAATTTCCAAACCGTTATCATGTATCTTTTCATTTGGGTTTCGTGCGCGAAACCGTTATTTTTAAACCGGTTTTTAACAGCATAACCGGTTTAGAACAATAAAAACCGGTTTATTCCGGCGCAGGATAAACGTCGCCGCCCGCCGCCAGCCGGCCAGGTGTCGCTCGTCGAATAAACCGGTTTATTTAGGTTACAGTTTAGTTCTTAAAAACATTCGCGTTCTTATGAAAGTTCGGCGTTAAACCGAAATAAACCGGTATTTACCGCTATTTTATAAACCGGTTCTGAACCTTGGTCAAAATATATTTGCGATTTAGGCTTCAACGAGCACTTACGACTACAGCAACTGGAGGTCTATGGGGGAGGCTTATGTCCAACAGCGGACGTCCTACGGCTGAGATGATGATGATGATGATGATGAGCACTTACGAGTATGAATGTCAAAAAACCTGCCTAGATAACAGAATACAGGGATGTATAGGGTGTACTTTAGTTAAGAACCTAAGTTTAAACATCCAACTAATATTATAAAAGAGCTAGTCTTTATTAAATCTACGTCAGTGGAATTGTAGAATGCTTCCGTCATCAAAAAAAAATTGGAGTTGTATAAAGTCGCGAGAATTTCATTAATCCCAAAAAAGTCTGAGGTACGGACCCGGATTAAAATCAACGGCTTTAAGTGTCGGATATTCTAAAATGTTTTTGGTTACAGAGAATAACAGACGTCACAGTTCATTGATAAAAACTATACCACGCGCCATATAAATCTGGCTAAAAGTTCATTACTTAATACTCAGTTTTGACGCATTTTTGAGATACATATTTTATGCGACGTCTTTACGTTACTCCCGGATTGTGTTCGAATCGCTTAACGGTGTAGTGTCTATTCAATTATTGGAATTATACCTTTCTGGTTTTTGTGGTACAGTCACCAGCACCAATATCTGACACAACAAGCGTGCATAACTATCTGATACGATTCTATTTCTAGGGCCAGAAGGACGTGTCAGATATTTTTGCACGCTCCGCTGTGGCAGATATTAATGCTGGTGACTGTACTAGTCGTCGCAATGAGCTTTTAGGCAAAGTTAGGCGGCGGAAGGTATACCTGGTGATTAATTTTTGCTGTTACATTTTGTGATTAAATTTTACTTTTCCATGATAACACTTATTACGACCTAACAAACTTAAAAATCAACGTAAAAATAGCAATGGCACAGTATATATTATATATAAGCTAAAGCAGTATGGAAGCTACGAACAAATCGATCGAAACGAACACACTCACACAGACGCGCGCTCTACACGGCCTCTAAGGGAGTCTCGCGGTACTGCAGTGCTGTAGCTTCGTAGCTTCCGTACTGCTTTAGCTTATACTTATAATATATATTATACATATATATATATATATATATATATATATATATATATATATATATATATCTCCTGGTGGTAAGAGATCACCACCGCCCATAAACATCTGCAGCACCAGGGGTATTGCAGATGAGTTGCCAACCTAGAGGCCTAAGTTGGAATACCTCAAGTGCCAGAAATTTCACCGGCTGTCTTACTCTCCGCGCCGAAACACAACAGTGCAACTGCTGCTTCACGGCAGGATTAGCGAGCAAGATGGTGGTAGCAATCCGGGCGGACCTTGCACAAGGTCCTACCACCTGCAGTAGAATAGATTGCACTTATTTTAAATCCCATTTTTATTGTGCCCGGTCAAAAATTTACGAATGCAACATGCGCCAACTAAATACTTCAGTGCGTGAGATTGCATACTATTTAGATAATTTAATACTGGCCGTTTTACTGTCAATTTGATTTTCATCTAAGTATTAAGTCTAAAAACGTTGAAGTACAATTCAATTGACACAATACAAATTATTTGTGTACATAGAGTTAAAAATCAAGTAGAAGTTGACTTAGCAAAACACACAATAAATATCTTTGGTAATAATGAAGGTATTTAAAAATAAATGCAATCAACTGATTTAAAATGAAAAAATTTTTTAAGTGTCTGAGGTTTTCAGTTATTTAATTAACTCCTTTATACGGAAGAATTTTAAGACATAATATCAACTGAAAATGGATATATCTAACCCCGTCAAGTCAATCTTAACTTTATTTACCTACCAGCTTTTGCCCGCGGCTCCGCCCGCGTGGTATTCGGTTATCGCGCGCTGTTCCCTCAGGAACTGTGCATTTTTCCGGGGTAAAAAGTAGCCTATATCACTCTCGGGCACATAAACTATCTCCATGCCAAAAATCACGTCGATCCGTCACTCCGTTACGGCATGAAAGACGGACAAACATACAAACACACTTTGACATTTATAATATAAGTATGGATATGGATAGTATACGAGTATTAAATGCCTAAATGCCAAGTTTCATAGTTTTATCTTCGACAGCGACGAACTTATATACTTTCATATAAACTTTCACCCCCTATTTTAACCCCTTAAAGCCTCTTTTTCGCGATAAAAGATAGCCTATGTCCTTTCCCAAGGTCTATTCTACCTCTGTACCAAATTTCATCCAAATCGGTTCAGCGGTTTTGGCGTGAAAGCGTAACAGACAGACAGACAGAGTTACTTTCGCATTTATAATATTAGTATGGATTAGGTACTTACCTATAGTTCGATGTTTCATGTTTGTGTCTTTTTGAATTTGTTATGCTGAAAATAAAGTTTTAATCTACCAATCAATGACATAATGGGAATGAACTAAAAGAATTTCCTAGCTCACCCGCAACCTTACAATAGCTAAACTTATGCAAAATATGCGTGTTCATGCAGTTCCTCCACCTCCACACTGTAAGAACACACACAAATTACACAAACCTATCCTATCACCACCACCAAATCACACTGACGTGTTTCGAACTCAACCAGAGCTCATCTTCAGAGTAACACAACCATAACACATACCTACACACACATAATCCCTACTTCCCTACTAATATTATAAATGCGAAAGTAACTGTCTGTCTGTCTGTCTGTTACGCTTTCACGTCGAAACCACAAAACCGATTTTGATGAAATTTGGTATGTAGATAATTTGAACCCTAAGGATCAAGATAGGATATCTTTTATTCCGGTAGAGGCCGCCACCGCGCGATAACCTAGATCCGCGCAAACGAAGTCGCGGGTATAAGCTAGTGTGACATAATGTGAGACCGAAAAGCTTTTAGTATAAAAAAGTTCTATAAGCAGGCGTAGACCAAAACACGGTCACGCTTGGCCGGCCAGGCTATAACAAGGGTCGGACCGAAATATGATTTACTAATATTAGCCCTTTATGGCCTAGGGCAGAAATAACGTAGCGTTGTCTACACGTCGGGATGAGTACTAGAATTATTTATGAAAATACTACAGCCTTTTCTGCGACTTGGGGTGGATTCAGAGAATATTCCACTGTTTTTTAGGGTTCCGTAGCTAAAATGGCGAAACGGAACCCTTATAGTTTCGCCATGTCTGTCTGTCTGTCCGTTCGTCCGCGGCTTTGCTCAGAGACTACCAATGCTAGAAAGCTGTACAATTTTGCACGAATTTCTGTACAATGTACCACCGTGGTACCACCCATAGACGTAAAGTGGGGGTGATTTTTTTCTCATTCAACCTTATAGTGTG
Source organism: Choristoneura rosaceana (assembly GCA_037349165.1). NCBI lineage: Eukaryota > Metazoa > Arthropoda > Insecta > Lepidoptera > Tortricidae > Choristoneura > Choristoneura rosaceana. The sequence goes on from JAZBNJ010000045.1 coordinate 3,038,488, forward strand.
GGGTATCGTTAGATAGGTCTTTCAGAACTATTAGGGGGTTTCTAAAACGATTTTAAGATTCAGTGATTTTTTTTACAAAATATTCAACATTAAAGTGAAAATTTTAATTTTCATTAAAATCGTGCGTCCCCCCCCCTCTAAAATCTAAACCGGAGGGAGGAAATTTAAAAAAAAATTCAGGATGGTACAGCAAACTTACAAGGAAAACTATAATGGTTAAGTTTTCTCGAGAATTATTAGTAGTTTAAGAGTAAATAGCAGCCTAAGGTATAAAATATACCTAAACTTAAAAGATTTCCGTATAAAATACGAAATCCTTGGAAAAGTATCACTTAACTTTTTCGTCATGGCTACGGAACCCTATTTTGGGCGTGTCCAACACGTTCTTGGCCGGTTTTTTTACTTTATTATTCTAAAGATTAAAATGAGAAATAAGAATAAAACCGATCTTTTGTTTCGAATCCCGAACAAAATTAGGAAACTATAAATGTACTTAATTATGTACCTACTTAAGTCGATAGGCGTTAAGTGTTAGGAATTCAACAAAGGGTGTTATGAGCTAAACAAACTAAAGCGACAAAGGTCCAAGCTTTTACAGTTACACGGAAAAATACAAAGGTCACCTTCTTAATATAATAAGTTTTTTTAGACACGGTATTTGTGGTAATCAGGGTAATTAAAACACGACAGCACGCCCGCCTGGCGGCCTGACACGCAAGCAAGTTATACAGGTAACCAATCTGATTTTTAAGCTACGACAGAACTTTGTCACTTTTTATTTATTTATGTATATATTCAAATCATAATTTGTTCCGAGCTGATGCTATAATTTGCTGAATGAATGCTATTTTAAATTCAAAATTCAAATTCAAATCATTTATTCAGTAAATAGGCCGCAATGGGCACTTTTACACGTCATTTTTTTAAAACTACCAGCGCTTTCGGAAAGACCATCATTGCCAAGAAGAATGCGCCGCAAGAAACTTGGCAGAAAGTCATTTTTTCAAAATAAAATAATTACAAATAAAATACTTAAGAACTACAGTAAACAATTAAACAAAAAATCACAAAAAAAAATAATTAAATAATAATACAGGGATGTATGGGGTCCCTTAGTTACAAAATTAAACACTAACTATATCTACGTTAAGCGGAAGTGTAGAATGCTTCCACCGTCATAAATGAAAAAATAATAATAATAATAAAAAAACTGAAATATGCATTTCAGGTCAAGTAACCACTTAGCTTTTGGATTCCGAAGGCAAGCTCACGTCTGCCGCCCCCAAAGTTAGCTCACACACTATAAGTATAATATCATACAACTTAATAAGTACAATAAAGAGTTTTACATACCTACATATTATAAAATCAAAAGAAATAAATAAAGAAAGAAAGAAAACGTTTATTCGTGATAAACATTAAGAACAATAGATAAAAAAAAAATACATGTCACGAAATGGTCCCAAACCGTGGTCCCAAATCAGAAATCTGCTGGTCTTACGAACGGCGCTGGTCTTCGTTTGGGACCATCTGGTCATCAAAAAAGAACTAACCTAATATATCTTAATTAAATATAAACTATAACAATAAAAATTACCGAAGAATTACGAAATTGACGACCGGATGTTCAAGTGGTTGGAGAACCGTAATCTGACTGCGAAGCTTGAGGTCCCGGGTTCGATTCCCGGCTCTAGGCAGACATTTGTATGAACAATTACGAATGTTTGTTCTCGGATCTTGGATGTGTAAAATATGTAAATATGTTTATTCATTGCTTAGTAACCGTAGTACAAGTTTTGCTTCGTTTGGGACTAGGTCAATTGGTGTCAAGTATCCTATGATATTTAATTATTATTATTACAACGTAGATAGGTCCTCTTGCCTCTTGCTCGCTAATCTTGTCGTGAAGCAGCAGTGCTTGCACTGTTGTGTTTCGGCTTGGAAAGTAAGACAGTCGGTGAAATTACTGGCACTTGAAGTATCCCATCTTGGGCATCTAGGTTGGTAACGCAACTGCAATACCCTTGGTGTTGCAGATGTTTATGGGCGGTGGTGATCTCTTACCATCAGGAGACCCATTTGTTCGTTTGCCATCCAGTCGAATAAAAAAAAACTTCTTACAGTTTCGTGGGCCACTAATGTAAATAAATAAATAAATCATAGTAAGGCGAGAAGACATAGTTATATAGGTTTACTTATTTTTAAATTTTTATCAGGATTATCAATATAGTACGTCGTAGCGATGTTCTCGTAGCACCGTAGCCCGTAGCACGTAGACCCTCTACGAGTGACCTTTCTTGAGCGCACCCAGAGGTATTTACGCGACGTCGCAATATTCATGGAACAGGTTTCTTTCACGAAAATATCTCTGCTTATAAGCTGGATAGATTTACAGCAAGCCTATTATTGTATCCATCCATACTTCCATACTAATATTATAAATGCGAAAGTGTATTTGTATGTGTCTGTTTGTCTGTCTTTCATGCCGTAACTTAGCGGCGGATCGACGTGATTTTTGGCATAGAGATAGTTTATGGACCCTAGAGTGACATAGGCTACTTTTGATCCCGGAAAAATGCACAGTTCCCGAGGGAACAGCGCGCGATTACCGAATACCACGCGGGCGGAGCCGCGGGCAAAAGCTAGTTAAACAAATAAAACTGGCGCAGTCAGAAATATTAGGGCCGTGAGAAATAAAGGGCATTGACATATATTCTACCGTACGTTAGTACATATGTATGGATAAGCGGTGGATCTCTTACCACCAGGAGACCCACTTGCTCGTTTGCCATCCAGTCAAACAAAAAAACCCATCGGTATCGTAAGTTAGCACTTCTCACACTTAGCATTATTGTAAACTAGCTTTTGCCCGCGGCTCCGCCCTCGTGGTATTCGGTTATCACGCGCTGTTTTCTCGGAAACTGTGCCGGGATAAAAAGTAGCCTATGTCACTCTCGGGGCTATAAACAATCTTTATGCCAAAAATCACGACGATCTATCTCTTTGTTACGGCGTGAAAGCGTAACAAACAAACAAACAAACTCATTTTCCCCTTTATCAGTAAGGATTCAAGCAACACACAAAAGCCTCAAGCAATAAGAAGTCACCGGAGCAGGATTTACGCCACAAATCAAATCGTTATGGGCACAATTACGCTCGCAATTAACGTAACGTTACGCCTCACCTCCGTGTCTTGCGTTCGACGGAATTACGTAGTTCGCAGCCTTTGTCGTATTTCAGGGCTTTCATTAGACTTTGGAAGGGTTGTCATCCGACGAAGTGCTAGGCTGCTGCTATACGTAACCAGTCCATATTTGAAGGGTCCACGGAAAGAACATGTGTAGTCACTTTTTTTTTAATTGAGATTTTAATCTCGAAATGTAGAGCGCACAAAGTATTATGACTTACCATTGAATTAAATAATCTGAAAACATTATAAAATGTATTTTTTTAACTTTCAAAGAAATGGTAACCATACGAGTAGTAATTAATAATAATAATAATAATAAATTCATTTATTTCGGGCAACTTAGGCCCATACAATAAATACCTTATAGACTAACATACATATTTATGAACAATAACATTTAAATCTAACTAGGTGACAAAACGGCGTGACCCCGTCCCGTCGAATTGTTCGTGATGACTAACTTTCAAACCGCTATAACTCAAAAAGTTGCTTAGGTGACTAGAAATGTGCTTTCCGTGGACCCTTCATTTGTTTAAGTATAGCAGTAGCCTAGCTCTTAAAAAAAACCGGCCAAGAGCGTGTTGGACATGTCCATGATAAGGTTCCGTAGCCATTACGAAAAATCATGTAATCTTTTTTAAAGGAAAGGAATCATCGAAGTTTAGGTATACTTTATGGTTCTCTATCGTTTGCCCGAATTTCATATGCCCGAATGTATCGTTTTCTAGATTTTTCATTTGCCATAAAGTAATTTATTTCTGAAATATTAAGTTATTCAGAGTTTATATTAAACTAACCTAACTTAACCTGCATTATATAATGATGACAGAAAAAAAAACCTGAAAACGGCACGGTTTGATATATTAAAATTTTATGGCAAACATTGGTATGGTAAGTGAAATTCGGGCAAGTACTAAAGGCAACCAATACCTAAGGCTGCTATTTACTATAAAACTACTAATAATTCTCAACAAATCTTAACCGTTGTACAAACCGTGATAGAAATGTACCACCCTAAGATAAATTTTCCTGCCAAGTCACCGGCGGGCCCTGGACGTCAGCCCTAAAGCCTCTTGGCGCGCTCCGCACCGTAATTAAAAAGGCCTGCCATAGCCGAGTCATCATTTGACATCCGAGCCAAATTATTTCAGGCGAGTTTATTCACAGTCTAAGTGTTTCCACCAAGTGTACACGGGTTTAAAATGCTCTTAATTAAATTTAATTGGAAAGTTTTATTTATTTTAACATAACGGAAATAAAATAGTTGTTCAAGATTTTTAATCCATAATATAAGTACTTCGTGAATTGGAACGTTACAAACAATGTTGCTAGGTTGACCTGTCTTGTCATGTCATGGTAGGAATATATTTTCGATTACTTACGTGTACAAATTAATTATTAGTTAAAATATAAATACAAACCTTTTTAACCATCCGCCCGAAGGATCATGATCGTTTTAAGAATGATTTTGAAAGACCGATCCAACGACACCCCACACTATAAGGTTGGATGAGAGAAAAAAATCACCTCCACTTTACGTCTATGGGAGGAACCCTAAAAAAATTTTTTTTTGCATTTTTTATTGAATCATTTTGTCGGCATAGTTTACATATACATTCGTGCAAAATTACTGCTTTCTAGCATTGCTAGTCCCTAAACAAAGCCGCGGACGGACGGACAGACAGACACATGGCGAAACTATAAGGGTTCCGTTTTTGCCATTTTGGCTACGGAACCCTACAAGATATTACGGTTTTTATTTACGATATTATCATTATCGATATCATTTAGGTAGAGTCGATAAGTGAGAAATCACTATGAACGATCAAAAATGCCGTCAAAATTCCAAGGTCTGATGATGAAGACACTGACCTTATAGACCTCAAATCCTTAGCATAAAAATGAAACGGTTTTCACAATATGGCGGCGTCCCGAATGGTTCGCGCGGCAATAAAACACAGGACGTGGGTTCCGCGCCGGCTGAATACAAATGCCCGCTTAACCTTGACGGTGACCACTTTGTGTCAACTAGGGTTCAGGGATTTAAGGTTTTGTGGACTAATTTGTGGTAATATCCGGTAATTTGTGGTAATATCCGGTAATTTGCGTGTGGCGGGTTTTTAATTAATTTACTGGAGAATACCTACCTTTGGAAAGTGGTGATGTGTGTTGTTACAGAACTACGTGTCCAATTAATTTACTGGCACTTGAGGTATTTCATCTCAGGCCTCTAGGTTGGCAACGCATCTGCAATACCCCTGGTGTTGCAGATAATTATGGGCGGTGGTGATCTCTCACCACCAGGAGACCCACTTGCTCGTTTGCCTTCCAGTGCAATTAAAAAAAAAAATATATAGGTATAACTAATCACTATCACTACGTAGGATAAAACAAGGTCGCTTTCTCTATTATGCTTAAATCCGTCATTTTACTTAATTTTCGTGGGACATTCCAAAAATCATAAATAGCTAGGTTTCACGATGTTGCATTAAATAATACCCAAAGAGTATTAGTACTATAGAGAAAATAATACCCATGCCAAGTTTCACTCTCCGTGCCCAAAACAACCCTTATGGTTGCTAGGAAACATACACTACCCCTAGCAACCGCTCTTTGTTGTGACTTGTGTGTCAGTCAAATCTATTACACTAATAAAATCGTTTATAATTATCGTATATTGTTTTAGTGATCTAAATAATAACATGTCAGGAGTAATAAACAGACCGATGAGCCAGATGAGAAAAATGGAGACCGTAAGTAAAAAAATAGCTTAATCGGAAACGTCCATATTATCGTCACTACTTAAAAAAAACTCGTATCTCAAAGATAGTAATTTTTTCTTAGTGAACTTTATTACCATTTTACAAGGTTCAATTTTGCTGACATATCGATTTTAGATACGAGATTTTTTCAAAGTAGTGACGATATTTTCCCATTTATTCAAATACTGTAAAATGTAGAGTCATCCCTGCCTTGATACGATACCTATTAAATTGCGATGTTCGATTGACCACCTCGAATTCGTTGTTCATATTTCATCTAAATCAGTTAAGCAATTTAAGTTTGAAAAAATCATAGACGTACAGAGTTGTCTTCGCACTATTAACAGTTATATGTATTCTTCAGAATTATTACAGGCAAATTATTTATATTCTATTCTAAACCTCTTCACCGCCTCAGTCATCTAGTCGTGACAGACAATGGAACGCCTCACACACCGCGGTCACCAACATGATATGGTTTACACACGATCAACATTCAACTCGAAATTAATCCTGCAATGGAATAAAAAATCAATTTGATTTGTCTCTGGTTTTCTGTTATGTACAGTACACTAGGGTGTCCCGTCCATGTATATATGTATACCTATGGGTAAAAAAAAAATTAGCTATGGCTACGCAAGAGTTATCAAAAGTTGCGTTTTCACATAAAGAATACGATTATCATAAAGTTTAATTAGATATCTGCCATCTTGAGGCCTCTACCGGTTCTTGAAGTTTTCCAAATTTGCCATTTTTAGGGATTCCTAACATAAACTATACAAATATCATACAAAAATAACGTTTAAATAGTTTTTGCTCAATTGAAGGGTACAACAATGAGTAGCGAAAATCGAAAAAAAAAAATCGGGACAACCTGTACAGAGCACGTCACTTCGTCGTTTGTTTTGTGGTGGTGAAGAGGTATTACCTGATTGCCGGCCTTTGCAATTTGTACACAGAAAGAGTCCCTCTTCCGGGGGAGGAAGCGCATCCTCCGGTACCTGGTCCACAGCTTCTTGAAGAACGAGGGTTTGTTCCACACGGCTGAGACCCTGGCTGAAGAGGCGGCGCTCGCGGGGGAATACGAAGTGTGCGATAACATAGACCTGGATATCATCATGCAGGTTAGCTTCTAAATTTATTTATTTACTAGCTTTTACCCGCGGTTCCACCCGCGGGGTATTCGGTTATCGCGCGCTGTTCCCTCGGGAACTGTGCATTTTTCCGGGATATAAAGTAGCCTGTGTCACTCTCGGGCCCATAAAATATCTCTATGCCAAAAATCACGTCGATCCGTCGCTCTGTTACGGCGTGAAAGACGGACAAACATACAAACACACTTTCGCATTTATAATATTAGTATGGATTCACTAGTGCTTACCCCCGGTTTCGCACACCTAAATCATTAGACCCAGCAGCTGAATTGAATCCCGTGGGAATTCCCGAAAGTTAAATCGTGGTTTTCATTGACGTTACATTAAAAAAATCATGTCACATTTCATGACTAAGCCCAACGGTTGGTATTTCGAGATTTTATCCCTATCCCGTGAGAATATCGGAATAAAAAGTAGCCTATGTTTCATTCCAAATGTCCAGGTATCTACGAGTACATACCAAATTTCATGACTTCTAAGCCTTTACAGATTTTATCCCTATCCCATGGAAGTATCGGGATAAAAAGTAGCCTATGTTTTAATCCAGGTTATAGACTAACTTTTTGCCAAATTTCATCCAAATCCGTCCAGCCCACTCACTCCCTCGCTCACGAACCTTCACATTTATAATATTAGTAGGATATTAGGATAAGATTAACAGCTCTTTATACGGTTTAGACGTAACAGTTGAAATCTTGGGATTTCAACGTCGTAATGATGCCGAAATTCGGTCAAATACTTCGGCTTAGTTTGTTTATATTAGACGCTAAAGAGATAAGGATAAGGAAATAGATGCAGCGGCTTGATGCGTCGCTCGCGCGGTTGGTGACCCACTTTACTTACAATGTGCTCGATGACCTGCGACTTCCAACTGAACGACATCGCCAATAATTGACATGTGCTCCCTGCTGCTCATTGGAGCGGTACTATGGACAAACATTATTTCATCAGAGCGTAGATGACACTATATGAAGGGTCCACGGAAAGAACGTGTCTAGGCACGCTCGCAATCGCAATCAAATGACAGATTTCGCATACAAAAACTGTCATTTGATTGCGATAAGCAATACGGTCTCTGGGCAAGCAACTTTTTGAGTTATAGCGGTTTGAAAGTTAGTCATCAAATCATGAAAAATTACTATGGTTCTCATTCTTTTTTAATTAAAAAAATATGTTTTACATTGTTTTAAAATTATTTAATTCAATGGCAATTCATTGGACTTTGCGAGCTCTACATCGCACACCAAATATAGGTTTTTACGACGCCATGTTCGCTATGTTCATGTGTATTGTGTGAAGACAGTCTTCTGTAAAACGCATACAAAAATTAAAATAATAGTACTATCGCAGAGTCTACAGATAGAAAAGAAAAATTTCTTTTAAATATTAGCGACGGTTTGTTCAACTAAATATAAATGCTATCAATTACGGAAACTTATATATTATTTCATTTTTAAAAAAGAAACGCGTTATTTTCAGCAGTTTATAGCTTTACAACACTATTGTCACTAGCGGTTAGAACTGAACTGTCAATTAGTAAGAGATATACGACATAGCCATCCATACTAATATTATAAATGCGACAGTGTGTTTGTCCGTCTTTCACGCCGTAATGGAGCGACGGATCGACGTGATTTTTGGCATAGAGATAGTTTATGGACCCGAAAGTAACATAGGCGACTTTTTATCCCGGAAAAATGCAAAGTTCTGGAGGGAACAGTGCGTCAGTGCGCGATAACCGAATTCCAATGAGTTCTCTATCGTTTTTCCGAATTTCGTATGCCCGAATGTATCGTTTTCTAGAATTTTCATTTGCCATAAAGTACCTAATTTATTTCTGAAATACTTAGTAATTTCTTCAGAGTTGATTTTAAACTAACCTAACCTAACCTACTGCATTCTGTATGATGATATTTAAAAAAAATCCTGAAAACAGCACGGTTCTACATTTATATTTTATGGCAAACGTTGGTATGTCAAGTGAAATTCGGACAAGTAAAGATAAACGCTCAAAATGATCTAGGTACGACTCTACTGTCAAGGTAATAAGCACCACAACCACCACAACCGCTTATCTACTTCTGCTGCTGATTTTCATTCGATTAAGTCTACTTTACCTACTAACAATTGGGGATGTTTACCTACTTTATTTTGTAACTATAAATGTTAGAAAAATGCCTTTACAAGTTCGTGAAGTTCGGAGAAGTCTGGGATGATTTGAACAGTCAGTTTCATGATAGTTTTATTTTGAGATAGACAACCAAAATTTAAAAATTCATGCAATGTTAAGTATCTATTTAGTATTTAGTTTCACTGGTCTCGAAGTACGTCAGTAAAGTAGCTAATAACTAACGTTACCTTCATCATTTTCTCTAACAACATTTAAACGTCATAACCTCATAGTGCTCCGAATGAACGTCATTTACACTGACATATTTACGAGATCTCATCCAGATTTAAAGTGTCCATGCGTTTCGTTTCAAATGGGACTAAATTATTATTTATTTTTACTACCCGGTAACTACTCCAAGCGCTATGCAATATAATAATATGACAATACAAATCAATACTTTAATTATTTATTGTACACCAAACTTATAGTAAACAACAGTACAAAAAACACGGGTAAGTAATAAAGAGGGAATCTATATGAGCTCGCATAATTATTAAAAGTCCGAGTGTAATTTTTGTCAGAATGATCGTTTGTCATAATTTTCTATAGGATGACTATTTAAAATTTTCAGAAAAATGTAAGGTAAAAATGAACTAAAAGAATTTCCTTGCTCACCCGCAAGTTGTTGTTGTTGTTGTTTTTTCTAATAACTGGTAGCATGGTGTACGGTTGTGTTACTCTGAAGATGAGCTCTGGTTGAGTTCGAAACGCGTCAGTGTGATTTGGTGGTGGTGATAGATGGTTTTTGTGTAATTTGTGTGTGTTCTTTCAGTGTGGAGGTGGAGGAACTGCATGAACACGCATAATTTGCATAAACTTAGCTATCTTAAGGTCGCGGGCGAGCAAGGAAATTCTTTTAGTTCATTGATATGAACCTCCGCAAAGTAACGCCTGATTCAATAAATTAAAATGTAAGGTTTCAGTGGAACAAAAAAAATGGCAAACGATGATTCGAAGAAAAATTACGGTATGACTTGTATGGTTTGTCTATTGCCGACGCTTGACCAGGATATTATGGTCACCTCAGTTATACCTATGCTACGTATGGCACGGGCACTTGGCAGCCGCCCCAATTGAACGTTATCGCTAACTGAATTTAATATATTATGCTTAAGATTTTTTTAATGGTTTTCGCCTTCCTCGGTTATAATTTAACGAGCGAGAGAGGAGAGAGGCTTAAGATTGGTTTTTTGGAATCTTTTTGTATTTTTTATTAAAAGAAAAGATTCCAAAAAACCAATCTTGATTTGATTGCTTACTAACGATATCTCTTGTCCGGGTGAGCGGTTAGTTCCGATGGAGTGCCGAAAGTTTCTCGATGAGGGCTACGGCATAGATGTCGCTAGTATCGCTGCTTAAGTGGCTAAATAAGAAACAAACAAGCTGAGATATGTGATGCATATGGGAAATTCGTGTCTGTACCATTGTCCAGCGGTGGTGTAGCGGTATAGCATGCGGCGCGGAATGCCGAGGACCTGGGTTGGATTCCCAGCGCTGGTCTTATTTTTCTGGTTTTTCTGTGCATCTATATTTCAGTTTGAATTTTCGAGCTAGGGTTACATCAGAAAGAATTATATAATTCTTAAGTTACCTAAGTATAAAGTTTTAAACTTTCTTGATTTTCACTCATAGTCAAAACACCACAAACGTGACTTATCACGCTAAAACACGTGAGTAATATTTACCTGGACGTTTCAATCACATTCCAATGGCCGTGGTCACGAGCAGAACGTAGTGGAAGAGTTTTCGGAAGTTTTCTAATTTTCCGTACACTTAAAAGCTTTCTTCTTTTTAAAAAACGTTGTACAATGTATTAGAAAACAAAAAAATATGATGGATGAAATTTGTAAAGTTTTGCTCAAGCTATAATATGACGAAGGCAAATTATGGATTAATTTTTAACTCCTGACACAAAAAGAGGGGTGTTCTACGCTCTGTCTGTATGTCCTGTCTGCGGCACCGTAGCTTGGACAGCAGGGTTACTCCGAAACTCGTGACTCGAAGTTCGGGTCGTGTGGTCCCTCTCCCTCTCGTATTAAATAGTATACCTAAGTGTCAGAGGGACCGCACGACACGAACTTCGAGTTTCGGAGTAGCATTGCAGATTTCAATGCGGTTTTTCGATATGAAAGCGAGTTTCCTTGCGGTGCTTCTTTATTTCATTAAAGTTGAACTTTTAATTAGTTATATCACAGTCTTTATACGAATTAAGTATGCAGTTTTCAGCCCGACTTTCTTCAGAATATCCGCGAGCTAAAGTAGATTTCCTTGTTCTTGGTCTTAAAAGAGTCCTGACCAACTTCAAGTTTCACTCATAATGGTTTTATCCGTGAAGTTGACTCAATAACGCCGGGAACAATGTTTTTTAGGGTTCCGTACCCAAATTAAAAACGTGACCCCATTACTAAGACTCCGCTGTCCGTCAGTCACCAGGGTGTATCTCATGAACCGTGGTAGCTAGACAGTTGAAATTTTCACAGATTTTGTATTTCTGTTGCCGCTATGACAAAAATACTAAAAACAGTATAAAATAAATAATTAAGAGGGCTCTTATACAACAAACGTAATTATTTGCCGTTTTTTGCTCGACAGATAGGTATTAATAACGGCTTTTTATTATTATTTTAGTATTTAGTCATATCATCATCATCCCAGCCTATATACGTCCCGCGTCCCACTGCTGGGCACACGGATACTCTCAGAGTTTAGTTATATATTCACTTTAAAAATACATAATTAAATTAAAATAAAATAAATATTCAAGGGGCATATAACAAACGAGTTTTTTGCTAATGTCTAATGTTGTATAGATATTGGTACGGAACCCTTCGAGCGCGAGTCCCAACTCGCACTTGACCGGTTTTTTTTTAGGCTAATCGGACTTCAGCTGCGCCTCGCTTTGTTAAGTAAAGTGTGCCAACAACTTTAAACCAGCGGCTCGGTAGAATAGAATTTTATTATTACGGATGTTGTTATCATCATATTATTTACTAGTTTCTGCCCGCGGCTACGCCCGCATGGAATTCGGTTATCGCGTGCTGTTCCCTCTGGAGCTGTGTACATTTTTCCAGGATAAAAAGTGGATTATGTCACTCTCGGGCCCTATATTTCTATGGCAAAAATCACGTCGATCTGTCGCTCCGTTTCGACGTGAAAGACGCATACAAACCTACTAACTTTCGCATTTATAATATTGGAGGCCTACCGACAGCTCGTCACCCGGTCTGCGGACGCCATTCGAGAACCTTCTGACCTGGCCATCAGTCCTTCGATCAATGTGCCCCGCCCACTGCCACTTTAGTTTCGCAATTCTTCGACTTCCATCTAATGAACTTTCAAATACCAGGACTACACCAGCTACTACCTCTCCCGGTTCAACAAGCCGCCGCAGTTCCTCCGCCCGGCAGCGCCGGCGCCGCGCCGGCCGCCGACCCGGCACGCCCGGCCCAAACCGGAGCCGCCGCCGGCAAAAGAAACACTGGATCTTGAGCTACCAGACACCTTTACCATCACGCCGTTGGTCAAGCAGGTAAAGCTGATGGCTCTGCTAGCGACCTCGCGAGTATTTATTGCCATAGACGGTCACTCATCCTATATTGACCATGGCGAACGATACTTAACTTTAGTTTGTTTCGCTTTCAACCCCCAAGGCTCCGCCATTTTGTAATAGAAGTCGGGCTCGTGCACCGAGAGATCCGTACAAATTTTCAAGTAAATATCTCTGAATATACGGTAGGTATTAGCAGAACCTGACTTCTAAGAAAATAACGCAGTACTTTTGTTTGAATTTTAGATGCTTGCTGTCATAGAGATGTAAAAAAATTTGTTTGTCAGCTCTGTGAGCAATCTCCGATGTTTTTACAGTCTCGGAAATCTTGTACCTATACCTAATTATGATAGCATTCCAAAAACATCGTTTTCTCCAGGAGTCAGAAACAATCCCAGAATCTATCCCAGCTGTAGAGCGCAAGCCGCTATCAGCCTTCCTTGGTAAAGCATCTCCTGAGAAGAAGGCGTTCGTGGAAGCTCTCTACCAGGACATCATCAGACCCTCGGGGGTCAGCTGGGACGATATCAAGGGACTGGAGGCTGCTAAGAGCCTGCTCATGGAATCCGTTGTGTATCCTGTGAGGTAGACTAAACTTTTATTAAGTTATTTATGCCTCGAAGGTTCTGTAGTAAAAGTTTATGACATATCATCCATACTTAATATTATAAATGCGAAAGTAACTCTGTCTGTCTGTCTGTCTGTTACGCTTTCACGCCAAAACCGCTGAACCGATTTGGATGAAATTTGGTACAGAGATAGAATAGACCTTGGGAAAGGACATAGGCTATCTTTTATCGCGAAAAAGAGGCTTTAAGGGGTTAAAATAGGGGGTGAAAGTTTATATGGTGGAAGTTCGTCGCTGTCGAAGATAAAACTATGAAACTTGGCATTTAGGCATTTAATATACTATCCATATCCATCATCATCTCAGCCTATATACGTCCCACTGCTGGGCACAGGCCTCCTCTCGGAATGAGAGGCCTTTTTTCTTGATTTTTGATTTGGATTTTCTTGAAATAAAGCATATAGATAGATAGAGCGTAACGGAGCGACAGATCGACGTGATTTTTGGCATGGAGATAGTTTATGGGCCCGAGAGTGATATAGGCTACTTTTTATCCCGGAAAAATGCACAGATCCCGAGGGAACAGCGCGCGATAACCGAATACCACGCGGGCGGAGCCGCGGGCAAAAGCTAGTATTATTATAGACGAGCGGAGGTCTTGTTGTTCTTGAGGGAGAAAAACTATTATTAACTTAATTATGCTATCTCCCATACCCAGTTTCATCTAAACCGATTGAGTGACGTAAAGAGGTATCAACTGACAGAGTTTCTTTAACATTTATAATAACTGGCAAATAAATCCTTCTCCTTCATTTTCATTTAATCGCCTCGTGATCTAAAATAGTCTTATTTGGATAGAGTGTTCCAAAAAAGGCGCTATGACCCAGTGCTGAAATAATTGTCATACGTCATTTCAATCGAGTTTGCTCGCATTTTACGATCCCTGGTTTGACCCCTCGGTATTCAAGCTTACGACATGTAATCTTGCAGATACCCAGAAGTATTCACGGGTCTCCTGGAGCCGTGGCGCGGGGTGCTCCTCCACGGTCCACCAGGCACGGGCAAGACGCTGCTGGCGCGAGCGGTCGCCGCCGAAAGCCGGTGCACCTTTTTCAATGTCGCCCCCAGCACCATCGTCACCAAGTGGCGCGGGGACTCTGAAAGAATCGTCAAGGTATTTTTTGGGTAGCCCATCTGCAGATACCTGGAGATATTTTATTATTATAGGCGCCCTGGAGTCTAAGCGCAGAGTGGTCTTCCACTGTCCACTAGACGCGCAGGAGAGACGTTTATGGCGCGAGCAGTTGCTGCTGAGAGCCGGTGCATTGTATTTAACTTCGCCTCCAACTTTATCGTCACCAAGCTCCAGGAAAATTCAGAGAAAGTCGTCAAGGTATACTATTAGTAAATAGCTCCTTCTCTGCAGAAGGTATCTGCATACCAGAGGTATTTACGGGCTTCCGGCTCCTCCACTGTCCACGACGAGCAGGGAAGACGCTTCTGGCGCGAGCAGTCGCTGTCGAGACCCGCTGCACATTATTTTTCCCCCAGTTATGTCGAGACCAAGTGGCATGTAGACTCTGAGAAAGTCGTCAAGATACATATTTTCGCAAGAGAAACGGTTCTGGGTTTGAACTAATACGGTTGGTTGATAGTCCTGACCCACTGTAATTCCTCCAGGTACTCTTCGAGATGGCATCATACTACGCGCCCTCGATAATCTTCGTGGACGAAGTGGAGACCCTGGCTTCCGAGCGGGGGGGCGCCGGGGAGCACGAGGCCTCGCGCCGGCTGAAGGCGCAGCTCCTGACCGAGCTGGACGGCGTGAGCGGCCGCGGGGGCATCGTGTTCTTGCTGGCCAACTCGAACATGCCTTGGTAATTAACAAATATAATAGGACATTTGATGCTAATGAGGACTATCGTTTTTTATCTCACTTGATGGCGCCACTGTTGCGTGAGGTTTTTAAAAGTCTGTTATAACGGGCGTGAAAACAAAGTTTAAATTAAAATCATATTTAATACATCTTAAAACAGTACCATAAAAATATCGAGCAACCACAGTATTGCGTAATCCTTTTTTGTTCGAAAAAAAGGGGGGACAAAATTTTTCGAAAGACAAAACTGTCTCAAATTACAGACGTTTATTGCCCCTTATCGCATAATTGCCATAATTAATTTCAGGTTCAGGTAATGCAAAATATTCACAAAATTATTCTAATTATAAATAAACCCGCGTATCTCACCCAAAAACTATGAGGTTTGATATTTCGTTGACCTCACGCTACACTAGCGCCTCTAGCGGAAAATTCGTACGCGATAGCCCTCATTGACCCAGTCCTACACTAAGTAAAGCTTGTACCTATACTATGGTACCGGATAATGGATAAACAAGGGAAGTGCGGAAGTGGTTTCTCTTCTTATCGGGTAGCCGATAGCCAGTTAAATATTAAATTTTGATCCTTGGTCAAATTGACTCCTTGAAAGTTTTGACCCTTGGACATATTTACTCTTTGGGCTTTTTGACCCTTGGACAGCCCTGGAAGGTTCAGTACTTATTCCTTGTCGGGCCAAGATGCCGATCTCAAAACTGTCAAGTATTGTCTACATGCCGCATACATTTTCTAAACATGGACACATAAATTCAACTCGTGATCCTGTTCCTTTGGATTTTGGCTCTCATCATGCATGACACTCGATTTGTACAGTCACCTGCATTAATATCTGCCACGTTCTATTAGCATGCTTGGGAGATGACCCCATGAAGGAATTGTCTTAAAACTGGCACAGCTCCGAACTTTTAGTGCATTTGTACCCCATCCATACTAATCCATACTAATATTATAAATGCGAAAGTGTGTTTGTGTGTTTCTATGTTTGTCCGTCTTTCACGCCGTAACGGAACGACGGATCGACGTGATTTTTGGCATAGAGATAGTTTATGGGCCTGAGAGTGACATAAGCTACTTTTTATCCCGGAAAAATGCACTGTTCCCGAGAGAGCAGCGCGCGATAATCGAATACCACGCGGGCGGAGCCGCGGGCAAAAGCTAGTAAAATGATATTTTTAAAAGTAACTTTACAGACAGTACTATGACAACAAGCCAGACCAAAAAGTTGACCTGCCCATTTATGCATGCTTTGGTGTGTCAGATATTGGTGCTGGTGACTATACCAATTAGTACCAAATAGGTACAGTCGATTTAAGCTCGTTTCACAAAGCACTGTAACCCACAGGGAGATCGATCCAGCGATGCTCCGTCGCCTAGAAAAGCGTATACACATCCCTCTCCCAGACCACAAGACTCGCGCTGAGCTCTTCACTCTGTACCTGAGCGGGGCCGTGGGCGCCCACGTCTCAGAACTGGCCTCCAGGACGGAAGGGTACTCCGGCAGCGACATCAAGCTGGTCTGCAAGGAGGCGCTCATGTCTGGAGTGAGGAAGATGCTGCCCAATATGGGGAGAGGTGGGTGCTTAATACTACATATTATTATGTATAGGAGCGCCAAAGTTCGCATAATTTTCGCTAGTCATAGGTACTGTAATGTTTGTCCGAATCGTCGTTTATCATATTTTTTTTTCCATTGAAACCTTACATTTTTTGAAACTTTATGTGATAATCCTATAGAAATCGTTAGATTAGGTTTGTTTTACCTAATAACATTTCTGAACAAAATATTGGATTCAGAGTAGAGTTGTGTATGACAAACGATAATTCTGACAAACATTAGGTACACTTTTAACAAGTTTCGAGCCGATACCCCTGTAAATTAATTAAGGTGAACAAAAGGTAATTCTCGTCTTACATGCTCTTGTGTTTGCTGTTGTTTTATCTTCGTGAGTAGGCTTCCTACGTTCGTCGTCTTCTTCATCATCATCTTAGGGTGGGTCCAGATACCTCATCATCTTAACGTATCGTTTCACCCGCCAAAAGATGCAACACTTCGTAATTGATAAGTTCGGATCCAATGTGCACCGCATTATTTTAAATGAAGTATCAAAGTGAGTGTCCATACCAGAACACGCTTGCTCGATACGATACGCCTTATCCCAAAGACAACTGTGTGTTTTCAGGAGCACCAAATCAACGGAAAGACCGCGTCGACCTATCCTCCATTTTGACCGCAATCGAGAAGACCAAACCAGTTTCCAAGAACCTGGCCAAGAGGCACGAAGAATGGCAGAACGAAACCGGCTGTTCCTAGTTGAATTACAAGCGGAAATTACCTACACTATCGTTAAAAGTGTAGAAAAGAACACTTACAAATCAACGCCCGTAAAAAGAGCTCCTGGCCTTGTACCTGCGCAGTGAGCGAAATACGGACGGACCAAATTGGCGGTGGAGCAGTGAGGACGCGGGAGCGGCGTAGGACCGCGCGCGGTCGTCACGCCATTGGCTTGTTAGTTGACAGATGCGCAAACGTATCCCCCACTAGCCACCTAGAGCTCTTTTTACGTGCGTTGACTTGTATAAGACGATGTTCGTTGGCCCAAGTAGTTTGAAACAAATTCGGCGACCGCGTTAGGTAAACGACTTAGTGTAATCGCCGCTATACGGTCTGCAATACTGATTCGGATAGCTTTAGCCACATTTTTAAGTTGGGCGTACTAGAATTTGTATTTAAGACTTCAATATTTTGCCCTGCATTCGACACACGTAGGACCAAAGTAGGTACGAGTTAAATAAAACACAAAATAAATTGAATTTGTTTATTACGACATCTAACGCCTCCTCTATACAAAATACTCTGTTAAAATACACCTTAGCCTAAATTTAGGATATCGCTCAATTCCTGTCGGAATCAACCGGACACTTTCATTCAATTTGCTTTTGTACAATTCCGAATACGTTCATTCTTAAACTATCTTCCAAATTAACTTTTCGCCGCCACGTCAAATATAAAAGACATCACCCATACGCCAGTCTTCTACATTGCAATATCTAAAATTGAACCTTAACGCAATTGAATGAAGGTTGCTTTTGCATTGAAGTTATGGACGTATATACAGGTCGTCTGCGTTAACCTGCGGTGCGTATATATGTCGTTGGCGTCGAAAAGCTTAATAACTATAATTGCCCACTTGTCAACATTCAAGACACTATACATTATAGACATGTTGTGGCTGAAATATCCAAAGAGAAAATTGTTGAGAACTAGGAGACCCGCCGTGCGGGGCTTAATCGACTTCGTGGGCTAAGAGGAGTTATAATTTGGAAACAGGATTGTTTCTTAAATAGTTTGTATATTTAGTTACAACTGTTATCCATCAGCATCTTCTAGTTTAAGATATAAACGAATCGCAAATGCACAAATGTAATGAAATTGTAGGAGAGTGTCTGGAGTTCCAAGCTACTCTCATATTTTCTCGTTTGTGTCGTTGATGCCGTCGTGTTAGACTGCGTTTTCTTTTCACAAGAGGATGTGAACCAATACAAACGCTTCATTTACCTACTCTTCGCTCGCTCAGCTGTTTCCACTAGAGATGTTCTGTGCGAGCATAGGTAAATTAAGTGTTTCTATTGGTTCATGAAAAACACATTCCTCACAACACATCCTCGCACATCTCTGGTGGAAACGGAGCCTTAACCATGTATTTAGCAGTGTTAAATAAATTCTAACGGCTGTGCCATGTTAAATAATAGAGAAAACGAATGAGAACACATACATTTAGATGTAGAGTGGCTTATTCACTTACCCACATGTTGCATTATAATTTATAATTATAAATTTTACAAGTAGGTAAGGTAAGTAAACATAAACAAATAAATCTTGTCAACATCTCAAAACCGTCATTAAAAGTTTTAGAATAAACTTTGAATGGTTGACGCGAAATCATTTAGAAATATTATTCAGATTTTAATGACTAGATGCGAGCTTTAACTTTTTTTTTATAAACTTATTTTTTTTATTTCAATGCAAGTTTATCTAAAAGTTACTTAGTTTAATTATCTCATTCCATCCTTGGTCAAGTTAATAGGGATGTCGACACCACCAATCAACTGACGTACTTTTTATGAGCTGTCAAAACACAATTTCCCACAGTTTCAATGACAATAGCGAATTATGACGTCATTACCCGGCAACTCAATCAACTAACTATTTATATGTTTTAAAGCAACAAAAAATCTAATTTTACAGTAAATCGAAAATTAATCTGGTTTTCAGGGCTAAAATAAAGCGTTTTCTACTGGAGTTGTGCCTTCGAATTGTTTTTTAATGGCGTCATCATCCCTATTATAGTTTGAGCGCGACAGAACTGAATCGGAAGCTGAGGACGCGGGCGCTTTTAGTAGTTTTAGTAGATGTAGAATTGTCACTGTAGAGGCAATAGCAAACTTTCTGGTTACATCGACGGCATACAAGTTTTCGTCACAAGCCCAAACAGGTTCTACACAAAGGTGGTATCACACAGTCTAATACTCAAATAATTTTTACCAGCTGTTGCCTGCACCTCCGTCTGAGTTTTACCTCTAAATAATAACAGTAAGCAAGACACTTTCCAGCTTATATACGCCTTCCTGTTTTATACAGACCTCTGAGATTTTGGGCTTTAGTTTCTACGCGTGCCTAAACACATCAAACATCAAATTTCAAAAAATAGTTATGACAACCTCAATGACATAAGGAGAACCTAGTGAAAAAGGGGTTTAAGTCTGCAGAAATCACACAGCTATTTTCTATTTTATGTGTAAAGGGGTTTAAGTCGAAATCAGCTGTTCAACTCATGCAGAATTAACCCCTTTTTCACTAGGGCCCTAATTTAGTTTGCGAATACCTAAAGGCTGCCGGCCCAGCGTAGCGGACCAAGGCGGTAATTCGGAGCGGAGTTACGGGCTGGTATTCGGGATCCTTTCGACTGCCATAACTTTATAAGTCGTAATTTAATGTTTGTCATAATCATAATTCATAATTATTGTTAGTCATAATTTTTTCTTCCGCTACCATACATTTTTCATAATTTTTTTAATGGTCAGGTTAGATTTGTTATATAACAATTCTGAAGAATAAATGGTGTCAAAAAAAAAAGAGTTATGTCAAACATTACAATATGAATAACACACACGTGAGTCACAGACGGATCAGCAGGGCTACTACGAAACTCGAAGTTCGTGTCGTGCGGTCCCTCTCGCTCTTGTATTAAATATTATAAGTGACAGAGGGACCGCATGACACGACCTTCGAGTTTCTTAGTAGCCCTGTTGGCAGAAAATCACCGCTGCAGGCGTCTAACGCTTCAGCGTTAAAAATGAAGAATATTTTATTTGTAGGGGGCACGACTTGAAGAGAACGAGTGGTAATATAACAACCATTATATATAACAATGCGGTTAGCTTTTATAAATAAAGTTTTTTTTTCTACGGTTTATTTTTTCAACTCAAAGAAATTTAAAAACGAAAATATATAGATAATAGCGATTAAAAAAAATCGATTAAATTCTCTATTATTTAATTAGTGAAAATATGATTTATAAGATCATTGACTCAAAATAATTTACTTTATATTGAAAAATCGATGTTATTTACAGGTTACATAGGTCCCCTAATAAACGAAGGGCCTTATTATTTCAAAACATAGTTCTTAATTTGTTTGTTGACGAGTTTATAACAAAATAAATTAACCTGGATTGTTCTTGACTTATATTCGTGACTTGAACCGTTTAATTTTGCAATTTTATATATATATTTTTTTTTATTACCTACAGTGTTTAGTCGAGATAATCCGGGAACTTGTTCAGTATACACAATTCATAGATCAAGCTCTTAGAAATCATTTTAGATCATCTATTATGATTACATCACATTTGAGCTATTCAAAATAAAATTTAGTGCCAAAATCAAATATGAAAATTTTCCAATTTTTGTTTCTACTTCTACAGTTTTACAGTAAGTTTTTTTTTTTATTAAAACGAAACTATAATACTTAAATCGGCGAATTAGTGATGTAGTAGAAATTATTTTCGCTCTCCCGATCTCATTAATACAATGGCTTTGTTCGAAAGGTTGGCTGTTATGCTGGGGCCACACTAACGAGAAATGCCATTAATTATCGCGATAATGGACGTTAATCGTAAGTGTAGCCACGAATTAACGCGATAATTTGACAACGCAACGGCATTAACATCGCCGTTTGGCGTTAGGCGATAGCTCAAGTGGCGGTACATGGGCATTCACGTTGAACGTTCAAGTGTAGCCACCCACTTTAGCTCGTTAAAAATTATCGCAATAATTATCGCGCCAATGGGCATTGACGTTAGCCGCTAGTGTGGCCCCAGCATTAACGAGATTGGGACACCTCAAATAATTCCTACTACACATAAATCACTGCATGCTGCACTGGGTTTTATTCCCAGTTCCAGTTTTACTTTGTTTTTTTTTTGTTCTATGTAGCGTCGTTATAGTGAATAAAGAAAAAACCTTTTTAGTATTGTTAGAAAGTTAATTTTATAATGGAAGCATTTATATTAGGTACAGTCAAGGGCAAAAATATGTATACACTTCAGTACCTTGTCACTTTAACAACGTGACAGTTATTATATGGCAGTTCAAATATGACGAAAACAGACACGGTACTAAAGTGTATACATATTTTTGCCCTAGACTGTACCTGTTTTCTATGACTTTTCTAATTTTTTATGTGATAGGGAGCAAACTGGTAAGCGGGTCAGATATATAAGCTCAAATGTGAAATAACTCTGGGTTTGATCACATTTTTAAATACGATACTTGTTGTTTTGTGAATTGTATTTTATCTAGGATTGAAACTGTTCCAAATATTACAGGCACTAGAGAACGACAGTAAGTGACGACGATAAAAAGTGACAGTTTTGAAGAGATATAATTGTACACTTTAATGTCGTACTCTACAAAACGTGATCATAACTCTTAATTAATACAATTAGTTAACTACTTAAGCTAATTTAACTTCAAATCGTAGAAGCCAAATACATTACTATAAATATTTAGAACAAAGTGAGGCTAGAAAGATGTTTTTATACCGGGGGATGGTGAAGGGAAAATGAAACAATCGTTCCCAGAGGTATACATATATCCACCTTTATACGTCCCACGCGAGCCCAATGAGGATTGGGAACTACACACACCGTTGAATTACTTCGCAGGTTTGTGAAACAGTATCCGACCATAAAGACATCGGTCTTTGGAAAGAGACTCGGCTAATTTCGGCTTCGTAGAGCGTTGTCACACACTACTTATGTGACGTTTGTCAGACGTTGTACAGGTGCAATAGAGTACGAACGCGTTTAGATGAAAATATATAATAAGGAGTTGTTGAAACCGCCCAGAACTTAAATTGTACGATGACATCTTTAGGAAAAAGAGGGTACCTACTATCCTTTTTCTAGTAGTTGCAGCAGCTCTCCATATATCCGAAGTTTACATGTCATTAACTTGTCGTAAACTAATTAAGTCCATAAAGGTGCAGTATTTATTTGATATAAAACGTCACTTAATAAATATGATGATTGATGGACCGCCAGTGTTCGGAAATCGTCGCGAACAGCCAATTGTCTTTTTCCGAAGACCGATGAGCAATCTTTATCGCCGGGTACTGTACTTTCCACGCGATTTTTTTAAATGTTAAAAGCTCTGGTTAATTTCACGTACCTGTTGCAGTTTAAAACATCTTAATTCTAATTGTATGAAGAAATTTATTAGATAGATGGGTAGACAATGATTTTGTGAGATTTTTTTTTAGTGGAAACGCGAAAATTTACAGTATTAATTCATTGATTAAAATTAAACTATGCCCAAACAGCTTCTACTAGTATGTAAAGTCAAGGTTAAAAATATCATTACACTTTAGTACCTTGTGACTGTACCTGCTGGTAATCTTGTAGACAGATTCAAAGACGAAGCGACAGCGACAAGTTACTAAAGTGTAAAGATATCTTTGACCTTAGATTGACTGTACAGCGAATAATGATTATTTTTGTGACACTTTTTCGTTTTTTTTAATGACAGTCATTAGATTTTTTTCCTTAATTCCTATAGTAATAGTTACGCTGACTTTTTAAACACAAAACACTTCTGATATGTGTGTATACGAGGGTCAAACTGAAAGTTCTTAGAAAATCAAAAACTGAGCAAACTAGCAAGTTATTAGTTTTATTATATCTTTTCAAAATAGTGTCCATTCACATCAATACACCGCTGCATCCGATGGAACCACTGAGAAAAGCACTTAGCCCAGTCGTCCTTAGGGGTCTCTTCGACGGCCTTTTGAAACGCACCCACTGCTTCCTCGGTGTTCATAAAAAGTTTTCCTCGAAGTTTTTCTTTTATTTTCGGGAATAAATAAAAATCGCAAGGTGCGAGGTCGGGGCTATACGGCGGGTGACCCAGTAATTCCACGTTTGACGTCACTAAATAGTCGATCGTTCGCCTGGCGGTGTGCGACGAGGCGTTGTCGTGGTGAAGAAGGATCCTACTTCGAGGTCGCTTCTCCCGAACTTTTTCCAATACAAGTGGCAAACAATTGTTAGTGTACCACTCTGCAGTAACTGTTTTTTGATCCTCTAAAGCAATTGTCGCATAGTGACCGGTCCTTCCGAAAAACTAGGCCACCATCTTTTTTCCCACGCTTCGACCTCTCTTCACTTTAGTTGGCAACTCCTCGAAAGGTAACACCCATTGAGCAGACTGTCTCTTGGTTTCTGGATCATAACAGTAAACCCAGCTTTCGTCACCCGTAAGTATGTCGAAAACAGCATTTGAGTCACCTCCGTTAAATCTTTCAATCATTTCACGGCACCAATCAACCCGACGGAGTTTTTGGGCCTCGGTCAAATTATGAGGTATCCACCTCGCACAAAGCTTCCTGACCGCTAAATATTCATGGAGGATTTTATGCACTTGACTCATACCGATGCCTAAGCTTGTCCGAATCTGCTGATACGTCACTCTTTTGTCAGTCTCTATCATACGCTGCACAACACTGATGTTATTTTCAGTCGTCGCCGTAGAAGGCCGACCCTCACGCAGATCGTCGGTGAGATTAGTGCGACCACGTTTAAACTCATTAAACCAGTTGTAAATGGTCGCACGAGATGGAGCTTCATCATGAAAGGCCAATCGAAGTCTATCATAGCTTTCTTGTTGACTTAAATGACATCGAAAGTCATAAAAAATCATTGCACGAAAATTTTCGCGAGTTAAATTCATGTTGACGTGACACAGACAATTTTCAATTTGCCGCCAAATCGTAAAACTAATGACAAATGAATGAAATACATACTCAATAATATTGGCAAAGAGTTCCATTTTCAAAATTTAAACTTACTTTTTTATTATATTGTTTATAAGTGGCCAGTTCTAAAAACTTTCAGTGTCGCCCTCGTAAGATCACTGTTATGGAGGAACTATTAATTTATTTAATAAATATTCTTTCATTTTGAGAAAAAAGGGAGTTGATTTGTATTCAAATCTCTGCAAGCGCGAAAAATAAATACAAGGATTCGTGACATTTTTTACACATTTTTAAGGGGTTTAGAAGAACATAATATTTTGTTACTTTTTATCTTTATCTTCAATGGTCTACTAAAATTTGGGACCTTATTGTGTAACACACTCGGGATTACAATCTTTATCACTTCTTTCTGTCACACGGTACAATATAGGAGAATAGAAAGAGACGGCGAATGCGAAGCGCAAGTCATTATGACAGATCAATAATGCCGCGAAAATTCCGAGCTCTGTTTATAAAGGTAAGTAATTACAAAAATAATTTTGATTTAATTTTAAGGTGCTAATTATGTGACATATCATAAGTCGCGTCACCGCGTTCATGCGTCAACGCATTTGAAACACCGGTGTGATTGATCCTTTAAATTTATCACACTTTTTCTTATTAATCGTTGTAGATATAATTTTAATTTGGCTATATTCCATTCCTACTCTAAAGTTCTGCGTACCTTTGACAACACGACTTATTCTCGTGCGAAATAATTAAAAGATATGGAGAAAGAAACGATAAAAGTAAAATAGTACACAAGAAAGATAAAAATCATTTGGAAATCTTCACAATATTGGATTAGTGGTCTTACCTTTTTACCTTTTTTTTTTACTTTGCTACTGCACAAAGAGGGTAGTTTGTTTCAGGTTAATGTTGCCAGTGTAGAGATCGTTATATATAGAATATTATGGCAGGTATCTGCCCGTCTTCGACGGAGGTGCCATTGTTATTTCCTGCTGCGTAGGAGAATTGGAAGACCACCTTTTCGCCGTTGTTGCAGTCCACAGTCACTCGGCGGAGGCCTTTGGTGCCGTAGTAGGAATCCGTGCCCTGGAAGTATGGTTTTGATACTTTAAGATTGTTTTTTTGGAATCTTTTTGTATTTTTTATTTAAATTCCAAATTTTTTACTTTTACGGTCATCCCGTAAAACCTAAATTGTAAATACAAACTGAAAATAAAGATGCACAGAAAAACCAGAAAAATAAGACCAGCGCTGGGAATCGAACCCAGGTCCTCGGCATTCCGTGCCGCGTGCTATAAACGCTACACCACCGCTGGACAACGGTACAGACACGAATTTCCCCTGTGCACCACATATATCAGCTTTTTGTTTCTTATTTAGCCACTTAATCTTGCAGGTGATAGGACCTTGTGCAAGGTACAATCTTGCTCGCTTATCCTGCCGTGAAGCAGCAGTGCTTGCACTGTTGTGTTTCGGCGTGGAGAGTAAGACAGCCGGTGAAATTACTGGCACTTGAGGTATCCCATCTTAGACCTCAGGTGTCTATGGGCGGTGTTGATCTCTTGCCATCAGTAGACTTGCTCGTTTGCCATCCATTAGAATAAAAAAAAAAGTCTGTTGGCAATTGATGCAGCCTGAAACCGGGTACCACGAGGACTAATGACATGTGTTTCATACCTTTAGCTTGGCACTGGCTATGTACGATGTGTTAGGCAGTATCTCTACGGGCTCTTTGAACATGGCGCGGAAGGTATCGTCGGTACCGTCACAGCAGAAAGTTGTCGTGTTAGAACCGCATACTTTCTTTGTTGCCAGGTGGATAATCTGAAAAAAAAAAAAACTATAAAAAAAAAAGGTTGACTGGCAGAGATCCCTGCAGGGGTCCGCCTTTGCACTTTACTTTTTTTATGTAAACTTTTGTTTTTCCTTTCTGTATAATAAAAAGTATAAACAAACAATGAAAATACAAACTGAAATATAGATGCACAGAAAAACCAGAAAATAATATTCTAATTTGATTAATTATTTAAAAGTAAAATAAATACTAAATGACATACCTGCAAATGAACTTCATACTCGGATGGCCCAAAATAAGATCCGTACAATCCAAAACCAACAACAAAAATCCTCTGATCCACTGTGAACCTGATCCTATCTGTGGTGCCACTGTAGCCCCAACGGGACTCTGTTTGAGGGAACCTATTAACCGTTAACTCCTTCCCAGTCATACAACATCTAGGCGTATCTAGGAAGCCTACGTTAGGTTTCGGATTAACGGTAAAGTATAGGAACAGTTGGACAATCTCTCGGTCATCTAGCAGGCCGCTCTGGGCTGGGCCCATTGCGAATTCTTCAACGGACATGAGAGGGAATCTGATGGCGTTGAAAGCGCGGCCCAGGGCTGTGCGTTGGTTGGTTGGGGTCACAGGGAGCTGTCTTCGGATGCATTCGGCTTCGGACCAGCGAAGAACTGCCGAGAAGATTTTCGCTTCACGTATGCGGAGGGTGTCTCTGTAATTAAAAACAGATAGATATATGTTAGCATTCATGCAAATTTTTATTTTTTTTACAAGCTTTTTATCCATACTAATATTATAAATGCGAAAGTGTGTGTATTTGTATGTTTGTGTGTATGTTTATCCGTCTTTCACGCCGTAATGGAACGACAGAACGATGTGATTTTTGGCACAGAGATAGTTTATGGGCCAGAGAGTGATATAGGCTACTTTTTATCCCGGAAAAATGGACAGTTCCCGAGGGGACAGCGCGCGATAACCGAATACCACGCTGGAGGAGCCGCTGGCAAAAGCTAGTATTTTTATCTTTATTTAAACTTAAAATCTAAAATTACTAAAAGTGGCTCCATAGCAGTAACGTTTTGTGTGCTCTGCTAACTCCATTTGGGAATACAGGCGTGATGTTTGTGTTTTATTTAAATTGTTCCATTTGAGAGGGTGGGGTTTAAGGGGCTTTGGCCAAATCTTACAAGTTCATTTTGACCCATTACCAGCTCCACTTCTTCGTATTCATTTAAAATTTATACACAATATTTAAGTTGGATGACAATACAAGTACATTCAGCAAAAAGGTTTTATTAAAAATGATAAACAGAATGCTATTAAAAAACATAAATCCCTTTTTTTAATACATTCACTGCCACCTGACTTGATCTGACTGATATTTTATAAATAGGTTTTTGTAGTGTTTGATAATGAATGGACAATACATGAGGTAAGAATAATTAAAATTATTTAAGTACAATAGACAATCACAAATCAATAATAACTTTTTGAAAACAGAAACATTTACAACATGAAATGTAAATAAATTTTCGTAAAAATTAAATACTTATCAAATAGTTTTTTTTCCAAATGTTACTTAGATTTAACCTATAAAACACAAGTTTCTGAGCAAATATTTTTTAAGGAATCTAGCTTAATTGAGCCACAATATCCCATTTTTGAGAGAAAGAGAGAGAGAAACTTTTATTTATATATATTCTATACACATAAAAATACATTAGATGGAAAGAATAAAAAAAAACATAGCATAAAGTGGGCGCCACTCAGCAAGTAGCAATGCTGTTTTTCAGCGGGACCCATTTAAAAATTATAAAAACATATAACACATTATGACGACACAAACACCAGCAGAAAGAAGTTCACAAATTTTTGAAACAGTTAAACCTCAATAAGTCGGGTGTTTTTTTATAAAAGAGCTTTGAAAAATTATAATGATAAAATGTTAAAAAAGCAGTTAAATACCTTTCGAGGACAGCATTTAATGTATCCTGGTCTATATCAGTGAAACCTTCAGCATTCAACGCGTCAGCTGTGTTCTTATCTATCATTTCGAGACATAAAGCAGCCAGTTGGGGCTCATCGAAGAGTCGGGCCTGCGTCAACAGAAGGAATGCATTGTCCGTGCCCAAGTTACTTTTAAGGAAATCCACACAATGCTCCTCCAGAGCCGCCACAGCATATTTCTTAGCTGTATAAAGGGTTGTCATAACACTTTCAGGTCCGATGCGAACCTCGTCGGAGTATAGGAACTTTAGTAAATGTAGAAACGCTGCTGGTTCCACGTCAGGCAGCTCAACTTCATCGGATTTAGTGGCCAACACTCCATTGAACATGACGTCGAAGACGGCGCTACCCACGGACAAGACAAACTTATGCGCCGGTATCACTTGCTGATTTGCATCTTTACCAACAATAAAATGGACGTCGCAAAGTATTTCGTTGTTGAATAGGAAGGAAAGGCGCTCTTTTACGGTAGTTTTGGTCGCTTGCCAGTTGTGCAATCGGCCGCCGCTGCTGTTGGAAGGCTGTAGATTCTCTATCGCGGACGATGAGGCGACGGGCTCGTTTGTAGAAACATTGTCTTCGTCCGGAGCGTTGTTCCCTTGCCGCGCTTGCTGGTTCGAAGGCAGCATATTTTGAGGCGGGAGCTCGTCCCCTCTACCCCCATCTTCCAGCCTCACGTTAAGCAATCTGTTGACTATATTATTTTCATTTTTAAACACAGGTGCCATCATTAATTTCACGCGACGCACATATCAATCGAAAAAGCCGGCGAACGGTACTAATTCACGAAGTAACACGTGAATTAGTACGCAGACGGTCGGTTACGTGATTATTATAATAAATTGATGTCAATTCGAGTTTTAAGACTATCAGTTTTTGTTTATTTATGTACAGAATGTCTCGACATTTTTTTTACTACTTTTGACAGAAGTGACAGTTCACGCTCTGTTTTATTTTTCTCTTTTCTCGTGCAGCCTTACGTGACTATGGACGTTAAAACATTCTGCCATGTTTTAAAATGATAAGTTGATATTTGAGTAAATAATTTCATTAGTTTACACCACGTTTACACTAAAAAAATCGATAAATTTTAGGTAGAATATAGGTATATAATAAAGAGTGTAAATGTGAAATTATTACCTACCTATCATAATCTAACGTCGAACTGGGAAATTTATGGGTCTTGGATGTTTAATATGTATTTAAGTATTGATTTATTGATAAAATAAACTAAATAATATAAATATTAAACAAATAACTTTCTAACAATAACTTAAAATAAAATAAAAATTTAACCTAAAACTAAAACAAATTGTCCAAAGAGTACCCCTTAGGCAAGGTCCCAAAGATGCTGGCAGCGTTTCCTCTTTGAATAGCTAGGCTAATTCTTTGTCCGAGGAAGCTGCCAGCTCTTCGGTCACCTGTGACGTCTACTAACCTTTTAGAAATTTATAGTAGATTGTACAACAAGAGCATAAAACGAGCCATTTTACCCGAGGCGTTCATATAGCCATAGGTGGATAGACACGTCGAGGGGAAAATGGGTTTAATGCTCCAGTTTTACACTCTGCTTTTCACTTCGATGGCGAGGAAATGAAATAGCAACAGTGGAAACAATAATGTTCTTACCTTTAATTTTTTATGCGTTATTATAATAATTCCATTATTTTAATTTTACTGATTTTTTATGATTGATTTTATTGATTTTTAGTTTTATATAAATTAAAAAATATAAAGAAACTTTTTTGTTTGTGGCTGTTGACACCTGTCCTGATTACCTGGTCTTGAGGTCGTATTAGACGAAGATTTTATTTTATGCACTAGTGCATAAAAAGTATGAAATGAAAAGAGTAGGCTATATGAACGCCTCGGGTAAAAAGGCTCGTTTTATGCTCTTGTTGTACAATCTACTATTTAATATGCTCCAGTGCATAAAGCGAGGAGTCTCTTAGGCAAGGTTAAAAGATACCAGCAACATTCCATATCTGTACACCTATATTATAGCCAAGCAAATTTTTTTTCATAAAATTATCTTAAACTAGCTTATGCCCGCGACTTTGTGTGCGCGGATCTAGGTTATCGCGCGGTGGCGCCAGAAAGAAAGACAGACAGAGTTACTTTCGCTTTTATAATATTAAGTAGGGATTTTTAAACCGACTTCAAAAATAGGAGGACGTTCTCAATTTAACTGCATATTTTTTATCCATACGTAGGTGTATGCATAATTACTTAATTAAACATTTTCTATTTGATGTAAGTAGTGCATGAAATTATCTTGATTTTTGAAGAAGATAATATCTACTTAAGTAAATCAGATTTAGTTTTATTTCCAGTACCTATACTTATCTACTAAAATTAGAAAGCTACTTCAAATACAATAGTAAAATCAACATTCCATACTTACCTCATTCAAAAACGCAAACGTTTGTGTTTACAAAATTAGAAAAACATGTACGTAAGTAGAATTGACTCGATTATTGACAAAACCCAATTACCGAAACGGTCCAAAGTAATTTGCCCGAGGCAATTAAAAATACATAACGACACGGTATCGCTTTAAAAATGTATGGGGTGGCAGTAGCAGGGAGCGCGGTGCGTGTAAATAATGTCTAGATGACTTGACACGGTGAAACGTTATTGTCTTTCCAGCTTTTCATTGCGTGGTTGGAGAGCTAACAGGTTAGAAGTATTCGATCTAGAGCCGCAATGTACGGCGATAGCACGATATTGTCACGTCGTGTAAACTAACATTAGAGATATGCCGCGCGTAGTATTCGCCCGCTCGGATACTGCGTCTCTCTGACCAAGCGTGGAGTTACGAAATGTTGATGTAAATTAGCATTTTTAGCCCCTGGCTATATCATCGGCAAAACGAAGATAAGTGATTTACTCGCTGTTGATATTGATGCCGAAGCTGTCCCAGTCCAAGAGCTTGAAAACGTCCTCCAATCCAATAACGCTTTTGTGAACAGTTTCGGAGAAATAACGTCTCCCTGTCATACACCTCGCTGCAGTTGGATTGGTACCAAGAACTAAGTCACCGACATAGCTGGAAAAATATGCAAGTTGAAGTGGCAATGGGCGCACATCGCTCGAAGAACATATTCTGATAACCGTTGGGGAAGAAATGTCCTCGAGTGGCGACCACGAACCGGAAGACGAAGGGTTGACGGGTGGACTGACGACATCGTGAGAGTTGAGGGAAACCGTTGGATGAAAGTGGCGAGTTTTCGTTCATTGTGGCATTCTAAAGGGGAGGCCTTTTTTCAGCGGTGGACGTCTTCCGGCTGATGATAATGATGATGAACCCCCGACTTCATTCCATTTAGGTGCAGTGTCAGTTAATATTATATTGATAAACAAGGGTCGTAAGTGATCAATTACACCCAAGATATTTAGGCGCACTTACGAGTGAGCAAAGCGAGCGAGGGTGCTTATAGTTCGCGGGGTGTAATTGAAAATTTAAACTCTAGTTGAACACTCTACTAAAGAAAAACCATTTATAAATGTATACGCAACTTAAGCGATAAGGCCGCTTGCTTACCTTGTAATTTTCTCTGCGTAACTACCTGTTTTCTGTATCGCTTACTATTTCTGGTGTACAATAAAGAGTATTTGTATTGTATTGTTGTATTGTAACAGAGCGGTAGAAAATTTATCGCGCCAAACCATCATTTGTTTGTTTTTAATGGTCTCGCGCTCTTTGGCTTTGGCACATTCAGCCAGCACTGGTTTACCAGTTCGTGAATACCTACAAAGGAGCACCATTCAATTTTTAAATTTACTTACATCCCTAAAGATTAGATTTCGCACATCGTAGTTGTGGTATTTGAAATTTACGGGCACTAACTCTATAAATGAGAAATTAATTAATTCCGGCCTTATTATAAGGAAACATGGTGTACCGATACAATGCTTGAGTATAGACTGACTAGCTCCATCCATTTAGTTACTACAGTAGTATAGGCTTCCCAAACGTTCCTCCATGAGGCCATCGAAATCGGTCCTTCCATTTGAGAGTTACGATACCACAGAATCATAAATCGGAGTCAAGCGTGAGTTAAACTTATAACACCCCTCATTTTCACGTCGGGGGTTAAAAAAGTGAGTTTCATGCCTTCTCCACCCCAACTAAGTTCCTTGTCAAACGTTCGTACGTCATCAAGGGCACGCACGCGCGCAACGGTCGATTAAGCTACAGGTGCCCGGTGCCGGGATCGGCAGTCGCTCCAAACGCGTCGAGCCGACCACCAAACGCGACCCACCCCCTACAAAGAAACAGAGCGCCTGCAAAAAAATATGAGCAACAACTTTCTGACTTGTTGCGCGTATAAAATGAACAGGCGCTCACTCTGTGCTTATGATTAGTGTTAACGGTAGTCTTGTTTCTTGTTGAAATTAAGCGTTGTCTATTTTAAAATGTTTAGTGTATGAGTGACTGAGATGCGGCTGTTGAATCTTCGTAAGGATGTTGTTGCTGTTGAGAGATTTTAATGGACTTTGTCAAGTTTAAACATGAATTCGGCGATAAAATAATAGTAAGTACATTTTAATACTATGTTAGATATCTTTAGAATATTGTTGCGATGAAAAAAAGACTAAATTTAACAATGTAATATTCAAGGTCGTTACCAAGTTTAATAATGCAGAGATTGAAGCGCGATTTTGTAAGAGAAAAGTTTAATTACAATGTGTTTAACTTAAAAACAACTTTATTATTTCTAGTAATTAACGTTTTTCTGCCAAGTTTGACTGTTTATGTTAAAGATAACTTCGTAAATAAACGAAATTTACTTAGTACCTACCTACCTACTTGAACTGGCAGTACCTAATTGTTTTCATGAATAGGTATGAATAATAATATGAAAGGAATGATTTATTTTCTAGCTTTATACGTACGAACAATATTTATAAAAAAAAACAAGGTACGATAAAGAATATACTTGTCTAACAGCGAGTACCAACTAAATGAAACCGTGTTCGAAAGAAAACCTATCTAAAGTTTGCTCGTAAAAACTGGAAAAGCTTTGAATGTTGGAAAGAACTTTGGTTTTATGGTTTTCGTTCGATGTTTGGGTTTATTTTTGGTGCCGGTACGTATTGCGACAGGAAAGGAAAATAATCTGAGTATGCCTTTCAATAAGGTTTACAAAGATAAAAAAACGTAGCGTAGTTTATTAAAACTGTTTAGGTATAAAAAATCATTTTGAAAAATAACTTCGTTCACGCAACCGAGCATAATTTATAATTCTAAGGTGTTACTTACTCGTGTTTACGTACCTAGTCCAGGTGTCTCACAGGGTACATTACTGAGTTATACGTTATTTATTTCTTAATGATTAATCTAATGAAAGCACCCTAATTACCAAATGGTAATGCTTAGAGTTTATTACATATAATCTAATATCATCTAGATTCAGGGATACAGGTCGCTCTTAAGTGATAATGGCCGCCTATTGCTTACGTTAATCTTTTTTTGTAAGTACTTGTTTTTGCTCAATATTATATTGAATTGTTCTCCACTTATAGGGTTAACTAACTTTGGACAACTGGCTCTGATAATGTGGAAATATAATTTTTAGAGTTTCTGCGGCAACGTCTTATGATGATGATTGTTGACAGACGCGTCAGCATGCTGAGCCCCAAGATCCAGCGCTCCATCCGCGTCAACGACGGCCAGCTCATCGCGCTGTCTGAGCGCGCGCAGTATGACCATCTGCAGGCAAGTATAGATACTTAAATGCTATCCTACTAATATTATAAATGTGAAAGTTAGTGAGTGAGTGAGTATGTTTGTTACTTCTTCACGCTGAACCGGCTTGACGGATTTAGATGGAATTTGGCCAGCTACCGTAGGCCCTATAAATACTTTACTCGCCCGCAATCTTACGATAGCAACATCTATGCGACAAAATGTGTTGTGCACGAAAGGCCAAAGAAAATAAATACCTATACAAACATACTGTCGAGGAAACTGAATCATATGCCATTCATACATGTGCATTGCATGGCACAAGCCTTTTTATATTAAACTAGCTGCTGCCGGCGGCTTCGCCCCCGTTGTATTTTCTCTATATTTCCTTCCATAAAAATCTTCTCCTGACAATAACGAACACAACAAAAAAAGAATTAGCGAAATCGGTCCAGGCGTTGTTGAGTTATGCGCTTACCAACACATTTTGCGATTCATTTTTATATTATAGAGATATAGATTTCGCTGATTTCTTTGGCAAATGTAGAGGATGTGAAAATGACATTACTTAGTAGCAGAAGTTCAACCCTGGTACATGATGTGTTTGTTCGACTTTACATACATACGCTCGAGAAACAACATCTCTTGCGACAGTCGGGTAAATAATAATAACCTTCATTCAAAAAGTATTAGGTACTCTTACACACTGTCAGCATAAAATTTTAGCAACTCCCTAGATAAGTTAGAATCTGTAGAACCTGTGCTCCAATCAAGACCTTGATGTTTTGATCGTTATCTAATAGAGCATGAATCTCTAACTTCAGAATGTTTTTGCAGGCGGGGTACCTTCACAAGAGGAGCTCTGATAACACAAAATGGCAGCTCCGGTGGTTCGTGCTGTATCAGGTGAGGCATCAATTTATAACCGGCAGTTAGCAAGTACAGGATCCAGTGGGTCTCAGTCCATTCGACACAACAAAAATATACACAGAAATCTAATACGACTCTATTAAATATATTGACCTGGATACCTCACGTCTTCAATCGAGTTTAGAAAGAAAGAAAGAAAGAAAGAAAGAAATCATTTATTCGTGACAAAGTAGCATAGCATAACAAAAAAAAGATATTGAAAAGTGCGATATTATTATGTCACGAAATGGTCCCAAATCAGCAAAAATTGCCGGTCTTGCGAGCGGTGCTGTTCTTCCTTTGGGACCATTTTAGTTTAGCTCGACATGTTTCGGGCTAATCTGTAGCCCTTCTTCTTCGGAGCAACGCACCCCGACTCGGCGGCTGTTGTAACACGGCGGCTGTTACTACAAAACTCGAAACTCGAAGTTCATGCCGTGCGATCCCAGTGACACATAAACTATGAGCGAGAGGGACGATACGATACGAACTTGGAGTTTCGAGTTTCGTAGAAGCCCTGCTGAGCGGCGATGCGCAGTGCGCATTTTGCAGCAGCCGCCGAGTAAGTGGCGTAACAATCGTAGGGCCAGGTGGTGCAGTGCACCAGAAGGGCTACTCCGAAACACGAAATTCGAAGTTCGTATCGTACCGTCCCTCTCACTCTCGTATTAAATAACATAAGCGTAGGCGGGAGGGCACGATACGAACTTCGATTTTCGAATTTCGTGGTAGCCTTGCAGGGCCCTGAGCTTATGGGGCACTCTAATCTAAGCTTTGAAAAGAGAGGAGTATAAAAAAAAACCGGCCAAGAGCGTGTCGGACACGCCCGAAATAGGATTCCGTAGCCATTACGAAAAAATTGAGTAATATTATTCTAAGGATTTCGTATTATGTACGGAATATTCCAAGTTTAGGTGTATTTTATAGGTACCTTACGCTGCTATTTACTTACTCTTAAAACCAGGTCATGGCCTCAGCAGCTCTTGATGAAATAACGATGTACCCTAACAAGGATGTTTGCGCTGAAAAATATTTGCAACAAAATATTTAATACTTAATTGCTTCCTTTGGTTACGATCCGAGGACAGCTTCGGGGAAACTCAAAAGTTAACTTCATACATTTAGGGGCTGTTTCATCACCCATTGATTAATTTTATTTGACGGATAAGTTGGTGCCATCTCCGTCTATTCGAACAAAACACACAGAGACGGCATCACATTTATCCGTCAAATTTTAATCACTGATTTGATAAAAAGTTTGGTGTCTTCTGACCATGGTCCCATTGTCTTATTTATAAGCAAACTAGCTTTTGCCCGCGGCTCTGCCCGCGTGGTATTCGGTTATGTGAAAGAATATTTTCCCGCTTTTCTTTTTAAACCTTTCCAACGAATGCAAAACCTTTGAAATCTTTTCTTGCGTTCTGGAGTTATAGCGTCAGGAAGGAAAACCCGACTTATTTTTATATAGTAGATAATTTAGTTCCTAATTTCATCAATTATTCAAAAGTCTTCATTACAATTTTGCCTGCTAATTTAATGCGATCGGTTCCAAAGCGTTGCCATTGTTTGCCATAGAAAACCTCATAACTCCATTCTCGTTTAACAAACATTCATTTTCCGAACGAACAAACCATTGCGGGAAATAACCTACTTGTTATTCTGTTTACACATAAACAAAAGAAGGCCACAGACAATTTCCCTTTGCTTTCAAACCGGAGTCAAAGCCAAACAATACAAGCCCGTGCAAAGTAGGTGGTTATGTTTTGTATGGTAGAGTTCGAAGTGGCTCTTTATTGTACCAGAGCCCGTGTAAGCCTCAATGAAACGGTACGGTCTTAGGGTACGATAGAGAGAAGCTGTAAGGGAGCGGCCACACTGCTACTCAAAATACGGGACGGTACGGAATAGCAGTGACATGCCGTAATCATCATCATCTCAAGCCTCTCTCAACCAATTTGGTGTAGGCCTCCTTCAGCTTTCTCCACGTCGTTCTATTCAGAGCCTTCTGCACCCAGTTACTGAGTTACTGAGAGCATTATGCTGAGTCAGCGGCCGTTTCAGTTTTACGGGGACACACTAAATCGTGTATCTTCATTTTCGTATTTCTTTTTAGTTTCGTTTGTTATTTCTGTCTATTGTTTTTTTTTTTTTGTTGTATTTGTGTGTCTTTGTAAATGTCTTTCTTTCTTTATTTACTGCCCGCAACTCTCCCGATGTCATCCCTCCAACGCGTCTGAGGTCTTCCAACCGGTCTCTTGCACTCTTCCGGCCTCAATTCCAGTAAAGCCTTGCACCACGAGTCTGTTTTTCGGGCAACGTGACCAGCCCATTGTATTTTTATGCATCGTGTCTGATTGCATCTTTGATTTCCGTTAACTTTAACTCTTTTCCAGGCATAACTAGTATATGTAAAAAATAAATTCTTTGCTCATCCGCGACCTCCTCCTCGCGAAGGTCGCGGGTGAGCAAAGAAGTTTTTTCATTTCATTGATATGGACCTCCGCAAAGTAACGTCTGATTCAATAAATAAATTTAAAATTTTGATTCCTTTTTAACCCAGGGAACAGCGCGCGATAACCAAATACCACGCGGACAGAGCCGCGGGCAAAAGCTACTTATAAATACTAGTTGGGGTTTACTAATGTTTCGGCGTTTAAATTATAAATGTGGGTAGTGCCACTGTTTACTTCGGTTCCGTATTTGAAGCGATCTCAATATTAAAATAAGTGCATTTACGTAGTAAAAAGGACCAATACGAGGAAATAATCAAGTGACTCACATCATATATTGAAGACTATCCAAAGCTCAGTGATTAACAATAAAAACAGTGAAATTGACTCGGACATGAAATAGTGTTATTGTGTCTTTCTACAAATATATTCCCAAACTTCATCCAAGTAAAGTGAATAATCAACCAAAAACCGACACAAAGTGCGAACAATTACAATTACGGCAAATCTGTAAATAAAACTAGCCATACAAATAGCCTTACTTCACAATCATAAAAATGACTGGCAATAATCATACAATTACGCATAGACACTAGCGACATCTGTTGATAGACAACCAAATCTTATCAACAAGTTCGAAACGTCATCGATCAACGTCAATCAGCTGTCAACGAGCTAGTTATCTTACTTAGTTCTGAATAAGTCCACCAGAGGGCTCCACCAGTACCATAACAAACACTGAGATTCAAACATAATATAATAAAACATATAAAAATGGAAGAAATCATGCACGAGCTCCGTAAAATTCGAAGAGATTTAGACGAACAAAGAAACACTATTGAAAAAAACGGGGAACGAGTCACAGAACAAGTAACACAAAATATAAACTGCATCTTGGAAGATAAGTTCAAATTACTAGATGAAAAATATGAAAATCTCAAAGATAAAATAGACAACCAAGAAAAACGACTGTATTTCCTAGAAAAACAGGCAAGAAAAAATAACATTGTCTTTTTCGGAATAGGAGAAACGGAAACATCTTACTCAAGCTTGGAAACAATCATCGTTAACTTTATTAAAGAACACTTCTCTCAAGATTTGGATCGTAGGGATATTCAGGAAATTAATAGAATAGGCAAGAAAGCTGAACGACCTCGACCAATAATAGTTACTTTTTCTACACTCGGCACGAAAATTAACTTGTTTAAAAAGAGAAGCGCACTAAAAGATACTGTATATTATATAACAGAAGATTACCCGCAAGATATTCTGAAGAAGAGAAAAGAGCTTCAAGAACAAGCAAGAATCGAGAAAGAGAGAGGAAACATTGTAAAAATAAAATACGACAAACTTATAATACGTGAAAAAAATAAAAACACTGGCAACAACAAAAGAATGCTTCCACCTTCTCCGGAAATCAAAACCGCAGATCGAAGCGTAACAAATGCACAGCCTAACAAAAAGAATAAAACTCAAACACCTATAAGAAGAAGCTCTAGCGTATCGGAAGGATTTGCGAAACCAGGCATGCTGAATTACCTGTTAAATAAAAACCATCAGACTAACTCGCCAGAGCCACCAGAAAATAAAAACGCTAATATATAGCAATTACC
This sequence comes from Choristoneura rosaceana, assembly GCA_037349165.1. Classification (NCBI taxonomy): domain Eukaryota; kingdom Metazoa; phylum Arthropoda; class Insecta; order Lepidoptera; family Tortricidae; genus Choristoneura; species Choristoneura rosaceana. Next base: position 3,077,568 of record JAZBNJ010000045.1, read on the forward strand.
ACGCCTCTCTTCCAACGCCTACATACAAAAACCTCTATCAAAACATGAAACTTATCTTCCAAGCCGGCTGGTCACCGTGGAAGATCACGACCAAAACCCTCCAAAGGATGAAACAAACCCACTAAAAAACTTATACATATTGACTTATAATGTCAAAACACTGTCATCGTACGAACGCCTATTAGAACTGAACGAAGCACTCAAAGACATTAAATACGACATAATTGGGCTAGCCGAAACAAGACGTACAGGAAACAAAATCGAAGAACACGAGAATTTTATCTTGTGCCATACAGGCCACACACCAGGAAAATATGGAATAGGCTTTATAATAAAAATCTACCTCAAGAATAATATAGAAAGTTACCTCGGCCTTTCTGAAAGGGTTGCAATATTAAACCTAAAATTCGAAAATACTCGTCTATCCATCATACAAGTCTACGCCCCTACAGCAAAAGCTAGCGACGCTGAAATCGATGAATTTTACATGACATTAAATAGAGCAATAGAAGTGGCATATACAGACTACATACTAATGGGTGACCTAAACGCGAAAATAGGAGTACCGAAAAAAGAAGAACATCTTGTAATGAAAAAACACGGATATGGAGACAGAAACGAGAGAGGGCAAAGATTAATCGATTTCGCTACTGAAAATAAGCTGTCAATTTTAAATACTTTTTTCAAAAAGAAACCAAAAAACAAATGGACCTGGCGATCACCTGATGGAACCTATAAAAATGAAATAGACTTTATACTTTCAAACAGACCTCTTATATTTCAAAACATAGAAGTATTAAATATAAACTATCCTTCAGACCATAGGCCAGTAAGAGCTACAATAACGTACGACACACAACAGAAGAAAAGCAGAAGAAACTATAATAACTGTCAAAATACCACACTAAACAGTGAAGAGGAAATTTCGGAATTCAAAGAATACCTGAACTTCTACATTTCACAAGATCAAACGTTCGCACATGAGATTACTTCAGCTCAAAAATATTACGACAACTTAATTAAACTCATCACTATAAGCTTACAAAACGTCCGAGAAACACAAAAATTTAAGAAAAATAGTAAGATACTATCAGAGCGTACAATAAAACTTTTAAAGAGAAGACAAGAATTGCAAAAAAGTACAAATAAAACTAGATCAACGAGAAACGAAATTTCCGCCCTTTACAAGCTTGTTAGTAAATATATAAAGAAAGACTACACTAACTATAGATACAATACTATAGAAAAGCACCTAAGCCAAACCGGAAGCACAAAAAGGGCATCCAAAGAGCTGAAACCAAATAAAACCTGGATTGACGGCCTAAAACGAGGTGAAATAACTAAAAATAACCGTAGCGACATCATCACCATAGCGACCGAATTTTACAGGGAATTATACAGTGCAAAAGAGCCGCCAAAAGACACCAGCTATATAGACCAAGGTACCTCCAATAAAATCAAAAATTTAATTAAACCTCGGATTACGGAAAACGAAGTAATAGAGGCATTGAAAAAACTTAAAGTAGATAAAAGCCCTGGCCCGGACAACATAGCAAACGAAACCTTAAAAGTAGCTGCCCCAATACTAGCGGTACCCCTTACAAATCTATTCAATTTCGTGCTTGAAACTGGAGAGACGCCCGCCCAGTGGTCTGAATCAAAAATCATTTTGCTATACAAAAAAGGAGACCCAAATGACATAGGAAACTACAGACCAATAAGTCTAATGCCGAGTACATACAAGTTATTTTCCACAATCCTCAACAAAAAAATAAGCGCTACATTAGAAAAGAGTCAACCCGTGGAACAGGCTGGATTCAGAAAAGGTTTCTCTACCATCGATCATATCCACACACTTGAGCTTCTTATTGAAAAATACCAGGAGAAAAACAGACCGCTCTACTTGGCATATATCGATTATAAAAAGGCATTCGATTCAGTGTCACATAACTATATCTGGGAAACTCTTACAACACAGAATGTTGAAAGAGAATATATACAAGCAATCAAAAGTATATACAACAACAGCAAAAGTAGAGTTCAACTAGAAACCGCCGGCTCATGGTTCCCAGTAAAGAGAGGGGTAAGACAGGGGGACCCACTATCACCTATACTATTTATAGCCGTATTAGAGTCAATAATAAACGAGCTTGACTGGAAAGAACGTGGCATAAAAGTAAAAAACAAATATCTAAATCATCTACGTTTCGCCGACGATTTGGTACTAATTTCTGAGAAAGGAACGGAATTACAGTACATGGTAGAGTCACTAAATAACGCTAGCAAGCTTGCTGGCCCGGAAATGAACCTCTCCAAAACAATGTTAATGACCAACAGCACCAAGATACAAATATATGTAGATGATGAACCTCTTCATTATACCGAGCAATAAATCTACCTCGGCAAACAAATTAGCTTCGACAGTTCTAACAACTACCAGGAGGTAGAACGCAGGGCACAGTTAACATGGAACAAATACTGGAGCTTAAAAGAAATATTTAAGAGTAATATGCCGATTAACCTGAAGACCAAGGTTATGAACACCTGTCTTGTACCATGCTTGACTTACGCCTGCCAGACCTGGAAGTTCAATAAAAATATAAAAAATAAAATTATGACCTGCCAACGCGGAATAGAGCGCAGTATGCTAAATATAAAAAAAATACAAAAAATACGACATACAAAAATACGCAACATCACAAAAGCAACAGATGGTCTGACACAAGCTCTTACATTAAAATGGAAGTGGGCTGGACATGTAGCACGTCTCCAAGACCAGCGATGGACAAAATGTGTGACAGCGTGGAAAGGGCCAATAGGCAAAAGAAAGAAAGGGAGACCCCGAAATAGATGGGAGGACGAAATAAAACACACAGCGGGTCCAAATTGGATGGATACAGCAAAATCCCGAGAAGACTGGCATTCCTTGGAGGAGGCCTTTACCTGCAGAGGGGTTCTTGCAGAATAATTATCACAAATAAAAATTTATCTTGTTTAAATATTTAACATACATACTAACACTAAATTTAAAGTTAATTAAGTAATTTTTTTATTATTATTTGTAACTAACACCAATTCTTTGTAAACTCGAGATTCTGGAAGAAATAAAGGCTTTTTTATTTTATTATTTATTAATGTTTCGGCGAAAATTATTTAGCAAATTATTAGCTCCCAAACTATTTATCCCATATTTTTATTTAGGCGAAATGTTATTTTCCAACTCAACATTTCGCACTGATATCATTTCCCAACTAATCATTTGATAAATTATTATTATGCAAATTATTACCTGGGATTTTTTCAAGATGTCGTTTATATTTTGGTCAAAATGTATTGATTGGCATATCTAAACTTAGCAACATATTGAATGGCATCCAACCTACTTTCCCAATGGCAGGTTATACTGGCTGCTATAAAAAAAAAACCTAACATCGAAGCCTTCTGAACCTAAATTATCCAAGTCGCTTCTGCTCCGAACCGTCTTGCTCGCTCGCTTCGCTCGCTCGCACAAATTTTAAAGTAATACTTTGTAACATAAAAATTGGTCAAATGATATTTGATAATTTGTTATTTGTCTAACCCAATCATTTGCTACATAATTATTTGCCACATAAAAGTGTGACGAAGTAAAATTTTGCTATATAAAAATGTTGCGAAATAAGAAAAATGCGAAGTAAAATTATGCCAAAGATTGGTTTGTCAAATGAAACTTCGGCGAAAGATTGGTTGCTAAGTGAAATTTGGCGAAAAATATTCCGCCGAAAAGGCAGTACCTACACCACTAGTTGGATACGGATTTCTACTCGTACCAGTAGTAAAGCACAGGCAACCCCGTCCGGTAGGGCAGTTAAATTTATAATTATGACCTGGCAACACACAAACACGCAAACTGGCCGTAAAGCGTGGACACCGGATAGGTGAAGCCACTAACGTCGCCTCCACTTTGACACGTTCTATAACCTTTAAATACTTTTCAGGAGACACGCTAGCTTTTGTACTTTACCCCTTGTCCTTGTTTATACGACCGGATGGCTAAGTGGTTAGAAAACCTGACTACGAAAGCTTGAGGTCCCGGGTTCGAATCCCGGCCGGGGCAGATATTTGTATGAATAATACGAATGTTTGCTCTCGGCTCTTGGATGTTTATATATATATATTTATTTAAGTATGTATATAAGTATGTTTATTCGTTGCCTAGTACCCATAGTACGGTCGGTTCCCTAACTTATGTATCCACTTTTTCATACTAGTTGTATAAAGTTGTAAAAAGTGGATACCTATGTTAGGGCACCGACTGTACAAGCTTTGCTTGGTTTGGGACTAGGTCAATTGCTGTCAAGTGTGCCATGATATTTATTTATTTATTTAACCTAACCAACTTTTCTGGTAGCAGGTCTTTTTTCGTAAAATTGAACTTCGCACTTTATTCGTAGCTTCGCACATAGATACTGTCGTACATTTGTACTGTCGAACAGCAATACATCGCACACTGGCACTTCGCAGAAATGCACTGTCGTTCAATAGAAATGTCACACAATCGTACATCGCACACTACGGGGTCGCGCTTATGTAATAATCTCCACAGCACATCTTTAATGGAAAAAGCTGAGCGGAGCAGGGCTAGGTAGAAGCATTTCTATTCGTTCATGAAAACAAAAGCCTGAGAATTAGCCACATATTAACACCGAACCCTATATTACCCGTGGCCCGATACGCACTTGACTGCTTTATAAAACTCTGTGTTCGCCAAACACAACTTAGTGGCAAATTGCCCCTAAAGTCTAATTATTCGCTAGTTTCACGGTTTAGAATACATTATTAGAAAATTTGCATCGTTGCGTGACTGGTGTAAAATAATCAAGTTCTTTATTTGGTAGGGACATTATTTGAAATTAATTGTACAGTGACGAAACTTTGCTCGGAGGCTTGCAAATCAGGAAAAAAATGGCGGATTGCGAGTCGGACGAGCGCACCTTGTATTTAATGTATTTATGCCCTTGAATAAATACATTAAAATATAATTTGTTAAAACCGGAAAGTAGTTCGCTCAGAATCGCGAGTAGAATCAATTAGGTACGCTATGTTGTAAATTAGGTTGTGTTTGTGGTTCATATTAATAAATCTCTTTTTTTATGCCCAGTCTAAAAGTTAAATAACAACAACAACAGGCACCAATTCACGGCACCAATTAAATAATAGCAATTTTAGTGAGGTTACATACTATTTCGATACTTTAATACTGGCCGTTTTGCTGTCAATATGTGATTTTTTTCTAAAAACGTCAAAGCTCAACTGACAACTAAGGTATTGTTCATCAAATGACAACTACAAATTATGAGAGTAGAGTTAGAAATGAAGCAGAATTACGGACTCAGCAAAACATACGAATACCTTTTATAATAATGAAAGTATTAAAAAATAAATGCAATCAACTAAGTTAAAATGAAATAGTAATTTTGGGGTGTCAGAGGTGTACAGTTTTCTTTTGTGTGATATTTTTGTATTTCCTTTTTGTACAATAAAGAGTATAAACAAACAAAAAAACTAGATACGCGTAATAGATACACATTTGTAGATATATAACAACTCTGCATCTTTTATCGCTAGTTGTGGAAGTATTCCAAAAGTATTCCTTGTTTTATTTTCTTTTGTTTTTGTGCCGTAATAGTAGGTAGAGGAGCTCAAGAGGGAATTTTCGGATTTAATGGAGCGTGTCAGGCTAACATAGGGAAGGATACTGGCATCCTGCTGAGTACAACACCTTATTGACTTTTCGTTTGTTCTTATTTTCTGTTTCCGTTTCCGCCACCTACCTTTGTTTGATATAACCCACCCAAATAACTAAATATCCAAAACCTAAATGGTGCTGGTTGTACCCAAATGGTTGTCTGGAAGAGACCGCTTTTAAGTGATAAGACCGCCTATTGTCTGCCCTGAATCTAAGTGTTTCTATTATAAGTTTTTTGTACTGATTTGTGGTGTGCAATAAAGAATATTTGTATACCCGATTTGATAGATGCATTTTCCGATTCTATTTTACTTTTTGAATATCTGTAGGGCTACTACGAAACTCGAAGTTCATGTCGTGCGGTCCTTCTGTGACTTATACTATTTAATACGAGAGCGAGAGTGACGGTACGATACGAACTTCGAGTTTCGAGTTTCGTAGTAGCCCTGTTGATACGCTGGAAATAATTTTTATTATTTTCATTTTCTACTGGAACTGTCACGTTTGCTTAAGCATTTCCCTGTAGTTACATAATTGAAAATCCATAGACGGTTCCCCCACTACGGGAATGGGAAACGTCACATAACTTTTTTTTAAGACTACTAAAATTGATTCTCGTTAAACAATTAAATTAAAATTATATAGATAAAACTACTCGAAGCTTAAAATACTTAGGAACATAAAATATAAATAATAAAAACTAAAAAAAATATATTTAAAGTAGGTACCCCCCCTTAGGCAAGGTCCCGAAGATACTTTTTTTTCCTATCAACTAATTTACAAAATTTACAAAAAGGACGCTCGAGTAAATACCCTTTTAGCATCATGGGCTCCCCTACTATAAGCATCCTTTCTAGAGCATTACGGCAGGGCTACTACGAAACTCGAAACTCGAAGTTCGTATCGCACCGTCCCTCTCGCTCTCATATTAAATATCATAAGTGTCAGGGAACCGCGAAACACGAATTTCGAGTTTCGAGTTTCGTAGTAGCCCTGCAGTTTCGCGTCTTTACGTATGTATGAAACGAGGATCGCAAAAGGCTCTGCGACATGCGATTCATTTGTTATTCACGGTGCGTGGGAACCGATAATATCCCTCCGACAGAGATACATAGGAATTGACGTTTTGCAGTATTTTACCCGACGGCCCGAAAGTGTTGTTTTTCAAGCGCATAAAGGCATTTCAAAAATCTTAATTCCTCTCCTTTCCAGTACTATTTCACAAAACTGCTTTTTTGTTTAGTTTTCTTTAAGTTAATTTTTCGTTTTAGCCCGCGTAAGGCTGTATACTTGGCAAGAGAGTGCATAATAATAATAATAGTTGTAAAATTAATTATGTCTACGTCTTAGATGAATGATTGGTCTCGCGCGCTCGCTCGACTAGATACCCCCCTACCTAAAATTTAAAGTTCCGTGAATGAGGCAACTCAATATTGTAGTGTGTTGTAGCAGACTCCATATATTATTGCCGTATTTTTTTACTTGTTATAGGAAATATTTTCTATAGGAACAAATTTTCTTTCGTATTTCTATAATATGGTTCGAAATAATTAATTCTGTTCGTTAAATAGTCTATTTTAATTAATTCATTTATTATTTTCATTATAAATCTTAATTTACTGTTACGTTGCTCTTTAAAGAAGTAAGCATTAATAATTTCCAAACTCCGTTTCCACTCACGTTGAAGTAGTGACATCTCTAGGGACACGGCGTCAACAGGCTATCGAATAGGGAGCTTAAACCACGCTTTGTACAGATGTAGTTATGAAGTACAGAAAAAAGTTTAGCTACTTGACAATAGATGACATTATTACTGAACTAAGACCGTCACTGTGGCGACCTCTAGTGAGATGCGGTGAGTGCGTGTCGAGTTATAGTTATCGGGCTGTACCCAGAGAGGTTCCGCTACTCGCCAATAGATGGCGCTATTTTTATAATTTAATGAAACCATCTGAGATTAATTAGAAATAATTTTATTCTCCTTTTGTAGTTTTACAGGCAAAAGCAACTAAAAACAAGTCTAATAAATCTAATGAATTGATTTACTAGCAAAGCGTACTAAAATAACTCTAATTATTTACAAAAATGTGTAGGTTAAGAAATTCTTCTTCAGCTCCCCATGTTTTCTTGAAAATTCCATTAAATCCTTTCTCCAATCCTGATTTCTTTCCATTTCCTGTTCCTCGTGCTGCCGTAGGCAATTTTGATAGTAAAATCCGTAGGAAAGCACTGAAGTTTCCTGAAATATAAATTTATTTGAATTTGCTCTATTGATATCCTAGATATAGCATTCTTGTAGAAAATACAAGTTAGATTTGAGTACTTTTGATTTAATCTCATCCTAATAGTGAGTCTGATACAGAATAAACAGTTTTAGTCCTGATTAGGCACTAAAATGATTCAAAACTAGTCATCTTTCAGTTTGAGAATTTTAACCCGAAGGCTGAAATTTTGTAAAGGCTAATATTAATAATTGTTTGTTATTTATAATCAAAATCTTTATAAATTCCATCCCTCCTGACTTAGTACAGTGTGTCTATACAATAAATACCTAAAGAAACTGTATAGATTTTGATCAGGGAACGAAGTGGAATTTTCAGTAGTGTAAAATTTTGCGGGTTGAATAATTTTCATGATTAAGCTTAGATTCGTGGTTTCGTTATAAATCTGTTCTTTATGCAGTGCATACACTATAATTTAACATAAATTACCTCATACAATTGACCAAATAAATCACAATTAACGTTTGAAAATTTCCTTACTATGGAATATTTTGCTTAAGAATTTTCCACTATTAGATTTGTCTGTAAGTATGAAATTCTTATTAGTTTCTTACCTAAAAACGCCGTGAACAATTATAGGAGTAAAATTGTGTCGTTCCAATTAGAATTTCTTGTCTTCTCATAGTAGTGTGAAAAGCTAACCTATGAATGGAAACGCTTTTGGTCCATAATTTCTTGGATTCTATCTGAAACATAAAAATAACTTTAGTACATAATAGAGTATGCTATTTTACACTAAGAAAATGCACTTTACCAGTGAAACAACTTTTCTTTTAGAAAATAATCATAACAAAACGGTTTGAACAAAACATAAACTAACCTCTGTCTTGGCGTAACATTTTTCCATCGTTGAAAGGGTTTTGCACTAAACTAATACTTCATTTTGGTAGTTTAGGAATCTAACCAGTAGTTTCAATAATTATAATCACATTCTATTTTGTAATTTAATATCAAATCCTGGCCAAACAGGCGAGTAAAATTTACTTGACAACAGCTGATTCGAACTGTCTGAGTCACGGTATTAGTAGGCACAGATGCAACTAGAAGCTGGTTTGTTTAGGAATTTCATATAATTTTGTCCAAAAGTCAATATTTAATTGTTATCATAAATAATTTAAATTCAAATTATGTCACATTTTGTTTTTATAAAGTTTCCTAACATGAAAATCTTATAGCCAATAAGAAACCTGATATTTATGAACTGCCAATAAGAAAATGATATTTAGAAACAGCCAATTAGAGACCGAATTGAATACAATAGGCTTGACCAAGATGGAGTCTATAAGAATTGCCACTTTTGCTTTTCCCACTTTTTAGGGTAACTCTTTATAATTCAACGAGCTTTTCTTTGGTTAGCCCTGTTTATATATTTATTCATTTATCTGTTCAATTCTCTAATTGTTTGATTCAAAACGTAAAAGCTGGATTTTCCTTCCTATAGTGGGGTTGGTGGGCGTTAAGTATGGCATGCCTGTGTGAGTTTAGTAGTGGAACGGTGGTTTCATGTATTATGAAATTTAGGGGTACTAATAAACACAGTCGACCAAACCAATAAAAATCACAAATTATACTTGAATTATGAAATAAAAACTTTTGACTATCTAAAAGGATGATTGTCCTGTCAAATCAATTGTAAAAGCAATTGATTAACGCTTAAAGGGTTAATAATCTGCACTGGGTAAACGTGGGAGTTGAAGACCGGGTTTTCACGGTCTGAGAATGGGGTCTGTGCCCGGCGGTGGGACGTGTATCGGTATGTGAGATGATGATGATGACCTTTTTAATGTGGAGGTTGCTAATTTTGATGGCAACACAGGGAGGATGTCAGTGGAAGGGGTGGTGTGTGATTCCGGTTTCGAGAACTTTCTAGAAGCTTGAGCTTATAAAAAGCCTTGCACGAGCAGTCTCGCTCTCTTTCCTTCTTCGGCTCTCGGCGCGTAAGCAGAAACTCTGCCCGTCAGGTATGTGGCTTCAGGTTTTGTCAAATTTTCCATTTTGTGAGCTTTTCTTTTCTTATTTAATTCTTATTGGAAAATAACAACGAGATGCTGCTGGTTTCCTAGCAGGATTTCAGTTATTTTCCGTAGTTTTCTTACTTAAATAACCCTGTAATCATCGTTTGTTGGGCGTGTCCTGGCACATGGCCGCTCTGGTTTCTGGGTGCCTTCAGGGCGGGTCTTGGTTGAGGATGTGGGCGCCTTATTCAGATCGCGACTGAATATTGGTGTTTCTTGCATTTTCTTCCAAGGATTCGCGTTGTTGGTATTCAGGGCTACGTAGCGTGCGAGTGTGGCGTGTCTGGATTAGCTCCACGACTTCCTTGTGCTATGGAAAGTTCTAGAACGTAAATTCACTCTTAAACTGCTCACAAAATTGGGTGCGGTTCCTATTGTTTTTGATACAAATGGGACTGTGCTGTGGCTGACACAATCTAAAGGCTGCTTCAACCTCCGTGCTCCGAGCAAGGTTGAAAATCTCTCGCGAAGTGTAGTCTAGGCAGGTAAAATAACAGTTTGATTTAGGATTCCGCGAATAATTAATTTTGGTGCGTAATAGGGTGTGTAATTTAGCTAGGAGCGTGATGTGTGTTGTGTGTTGTGAAAAATGGGCATTTTGTGATGTGTTTTTGTGTAGTGTTGTGATTATCAGGTGGGATTGATTATTTACCTTATCAGGTAAATAAGAGGTAAGTGAGCATGTTTTTATATGGTTAGGAAGTATGTCAGATTTATGTGAAGCTCTTGGTTCCACTCTACTTCAATTCTGTCTGTCAGAAGATCCATTTTCTTAATAGATTATAAAAATTCTTGTTAAAAGTCATGTTGGAACCGAGAATTTTTCTTAAATCAGACCATACTGCGCTAGGTAAATCATAGGGAAATTCTAGGGCTAGGAGGTAGGAATTTCTAGGGACCATTTTTTTATGTTTGTGTGTGCTTTATGTGTGTAAACGCACGGCGAATGTGTTTTCCTTGTCATAATTTTGCTCCATTGTATGTATGGGAAAGTGTCTGTCACGGGAATTACTTCCTACATTTTTCACAAGTCTAAAATTGTTAGACTTCACCGAACTAAGAATTATTTTCCTCGAGAATGACACAACCCATTCAGACAATTAATTTGTGTCCTGTGGCATGTGTTTTGCTATATAATTATTTATATTATATGGTATCTATGCATTTATGTCACACCGCATACTTACACTCACTTCACACTAACTTGATAGTTATTTACTGTGTAACTCTGAATTTATCAAATCCAGATTATATTCAGAGTGAGGTAATTGTCTGTAATCTCTGTAGACTAATAATGCGCAGTATTGGGTTACAGAGATGAGGTAATGCAGAGCTGCCTTAATTTTATAATAATTAGAATTCATAAAGTCTTATCTGGGTGCTTATTGTCCAGTAAGCGATCATATTTTAACAGTGTTTTACTTTAGGGCTTCCCGTGAGCTGTCACCTGGCCCGACCAGAGTCTGAATTTCGTCATCTCCCAGGTTGGCCCTAATAGCCTCCTTTGGTTGGTGTCGGGTTCTTACTGATTAGGTGGAAGGCTTATGAGCGACGATCCTAAGATCGTTTCTTATCGGCTATTTCACCCGTATGGTAGGCTATTAGCGAAGGCAGATTGGAGAATGAATAATGGCTTATTACACTTGAGCTGAGTTAGGCTGACCGGCCATCAGTAAAACCTGTGTAATTTAACATTTTCAAGCTCTAAGCAGATGTCATCGCTAAGCAGACGGTGTCCAGACTGAGCCTCCCTTCTGGGACCCTCAGTAGCGTTATGGCTCTTAAATTAAAGCTTACTTTGTAATGCCAGGTAATCTCAGATTGGATCTGGATTCCCTGTTATGACAAAGCGAGATCTGTCCTCTTGTGTTTCAATCATATTATGACCATTTATTGGACTAATATGTAAACCTATGATATATGACTATTTGCCTATAGAATTGGGGAAGCTCTAGGTAACTGGTACTGGTTATCTGAGTAAATGAGTCTTATTGCAATGCTTGTCATTTCTCTCATGACAATTCCATTTGTCTATCATAACCTTACCTCTCCTTGTGAGTAACCTGATTCATGTTTTATACTATTTAAACTATTCTATGTGTTCATGCAATGCAGCTTGAACTCAACATCCAGTTTTACTAAAATGCTGATTCATGTGTTTGTGTACTGTCTGTATACACGGATATTCACAGCACACTATACAAATCCGTGGTGGTATGGTATCATGTCATCCACTTCTCATATCTCATTTCCTCACTTTGAATAATTGGGTCGGCTGTGGGGTTGCATTTCAAAGTAGTCATGACATTGTTGATACTTACATTAGTAAGCGGAGATGCTTGATGAAAAGATTTGTCTTCCTTATGGCTCCATATTGTTTGAGTGTGGACACTTACTTCAGGGTTGATATGTTATTATATCACCACAAACTTATTTCTTGTTCAGTGCGACTGGGATGGTTGTGGGCCGCATTCCAAAAGTAACTGTGACATTGTTGATACTTACATTAGTAAGCGGAGATGCTCAGCGAAAATGGCTTGCCGTCTCAGCCCCCCGACTGCTCTGGGCAAAACCCTACACTTGTCATGTCTGTTTGACACAGCTTGGCAATATCACAAACTTTGTAATTCACTGGTGTTGATCTATATAGACTTCCCAGTGGTTACACAACTAAAATCTGTGTGTATTGCACAGTGATACAGCATATGAATCACGCATTGGTTGGATTGGATGTATTTCCTTCCACTTTTTGCTATTTTTTGGAATTGGGTTTACTCATTCCATCTAACCTGTCCTCTTTTGAGTTGACTTAAGCACCGTAGTTAGTGCAGTAAATGTCGACTCCTTCGGGTTATTTTTATCCGTGGGCGTGCGCCGGTGGAAAGGTGGGGTGGAGGAGCTTTCCCGAGTCTCCGTGAGAGGCTCGTAACTCTTTTCCAGTCAACTCAAATCCATTCCCGACCCTTTACACACTCTACCTACTCACTCACCCATATTATGCCCTATTTTTCACTATATTTGTTATGTGTATTGAATTCCAAATATCTAGCTTTAAGTTACCTAATTTAGACACTTATATGGCGCCCTTATAGATATCTTGCTTGTTACAGACATACCACATAAAAGATCATTGGGATTACTAAAACAAAAAATTACACAACGTAGGAGTCCTAACTGCTAGATGATCACAATTTTATGGCCAAACCAATTCAATTAATTAGATTAATTTAATTTAATTAATAATTATTATGAATTTGTTTCATAGACATTTTCTTCATATATATATTATTCATATAATAAAATATTAGGGGAATCTCCCCGGCTATCCATCCCGGGTACCTCCGTTACAATTGGTGCCGGTGACCAAGGGATGTGGTCTTACAAATGTCTGTCATGAGCAGGAGTCTTAGGGGCGACTTATTCTGTGTTGCTATTGTGTTTATAAACAGAAGTATTTCATTTCCTATGTAAAATGAAATAATTTTGTCCATTTTACTTAAGTGAAGCTATGAAATGTCAGTAGAAAGATTTAAAATATCCCAGTACATAGGGGCGTACATAATTTATTAAAATGTAATATGTATTACTAAGTACTGACACATAGTTGCACTATAATTTCATAATTTCATTTGTAATGCACTAAAATTTCACTCTTTAGGGATAGGGAGCATGCAAATAAATAAACAGGGGATGAAAGTTTAATATGCTTTGCAAATGCCGCGCTTAAATTTTATTTCAACCCTGAGTTGTGTTTTTCATTCACTTTATTTAATTTTCAATTGTATTTCTTCTGTGCACTCTTTATTTACTTTAATTGTGTTATACTAAGCTTTAGACATTCTTGCGTACACCTTATACAGCTTATTCTATTTCTTTCTTCTCTTCTTATGTATAGGCAAAAAGGCAGGAAAGTTATGCGTATTTAGGCTATTAACCCATGAATTGCGATAGGTGGTTCATGAACAAGCTTGCGGTACAGGCTGAAATAAAAGAAGTAGTGTTAAAAGCGCGAAAACAAACAAAAATGCGGTGTTAAAAGGTGATAGAATTTTGGTTGATACATAGCGATAAATTGCGTAAAAAATTAAAACAAGAAATAGGGAAAAACACTCAAAAACATATATAGCATCTTTCTTTACCTTATTATTAGCCAATTTATATTAATTTCCATGATTTGTCCATGTTCGAGTCATATTTCTCCATACGACAAACGTGTGCCTTTGTTTCGAGTTTTGTCGATGATCGTATCGATTTTCTTGCTAAATCGCCGATAATAATTCTTGTAAACGTATTCTCCATAAATTTCTACTTGATTTAGATAGTATTTAATGCATATGAGTTGATTTTCACATCTTTTTAATCCAATATATTAATTACGTAACCTCGAAAGCGTCTGTCTGACAAGTCTTGTAGTGTTGCCAGTGGTGAAGTTTGAGAAACCGAAAAAATATTAAAGTTCCGATAATTTTCCGTAAAATATTTATTCTTCATGTGTTATATATAACAAAATCCTTATTTAAACATTACAATAAATAAACGCGTAAGTAAATATGGTAAAATTAATTAGTATTGTTGTAGATTTCTCAGTCTTATTAGTTAAAATCGATGAAAGTTGATAGTCAGATTGTGAAAAATAATCTAAATATTGTATTACATAGTTTGCTTAATTTTGCTTTAGTAGAGTATTTTACATAATTAATACATAACTGAAAGTCTAGATTTTATTGTGAAATTAATGCCGAACTTAGCTAAAATTTTCTCGAGTTGTCGGAATTCGCGATTAGCCTGGCAACATTACAGAGGCGTTTTTCTTTCTTCTTGTCTCTGGCACGTAGATGCGTAGGCGTTTCGTTTTGGGCGTTTTTCCGCTAGCTGTCATTGGTTTGAGATTTAGTTTGAGTAGCTCGAACTATTTTGAACTGTCAAAACTTGTAAGGCGAGGTTTTAGTTTTGTTTGTATACGTGGCGTTTTGGTTGAAATAGTGCGAATGATTGAGGTTTTGAGTTTGATTATTAATTAATATCGGTAGATAAAGTAAATACCTAGTCAATTAGATAATATTAGTTAAATTCTCTTATAATCTCGCGTAGTTACTTTTTCGAAATCGAGAGGTCGTGATTGCAAGAACAGTGCTTGAATCGGTTGACGTGTGTTTATCTTAGAGTTTGCTGTGATTTACATAATAAATAATTTATGACATAAAATACAAGTGGACCTGTGATAAAGTGAGTATAGTGACCGTCTCATTAATCTAAAAAGTTCATTAAATTTTAGAATTCCGTATTTCATTAACGTTAGTTCACGCGCGATCGTATAGAGGGCGCTTCGTTTTGGCCGTCGCGAGCTTTGAATGTCATCAATTGAATCAAGTGAAAGCTTATTAGTTCACCGAGTTTGTCATAGATGGCGCTAGGAGTATCAAGTTTGGTTATAGTTTGTCTTTTATTTTATTTAAGTTAAAATATTTTAATAATCAATGCCCTCCTCTTTCTGCTTTAATTAATAATCACAATTTAAAACCCGATAAGAATAATATTGCTTAGAGTAGTATATTATTTTATTTCTTATTAGAATTTTAGGCCTGACTTGTTCTTATAAGAATTTTCAATTATTTTAATCCATTTATTTACTAAAGATAATTATCCAAATTGCTTTTGTTTAATACTCATTAAATTTTAACTCATAGTAGTATTTTAATTCTTATAGTATAACAATCCTAATTTTATTTCTGGTCCGGGTTCGGTAGAACAATTTTAAAACTTAATTTTGTCTCGGGTTCAATATATAAGTAAATATTATGTTAATTACAAATTAAATTGAAGTCTTTAATTGATTTAATAAATTTCCTGTCAAGGTTTAGTAATAGTGTTAGTTGTTCAGAGTTCTGTGTACCTGTAGTTTTGATTTTTTTTTTGGTTTTAGTCGGAGTTCAGTATGATAGTGATCATTTAAATTTTATCAAAGTACAGTAGACACTATTTTAAATCTAGTTCTTATTGAGGGTCAGTATAATAGTACCTTAATTGGAAATTCCTATTCGTCTGGTTTCTTACAGCAGTGTTTATCCTATTTTATTATTACTGTTACCAGCTTTTAGTTACAATCTTACTAAACAATGCATCTTCTTAAAATTCTTTCCTTGGAAAATAAATTAGTCAGTATCTCAAAAGGTCGGTAACGCGCCAGTGGTGTTCTAATGTTGAGGGTGTTCATGGGAGGCAGTTGTTGTACTAGGTCGCTCTTGCATATATTTATGAAATAAGTATTGCGAAAGGTCGGTAACGCGTCTGTGGTGTTCTAATTCAAGTTTAAAGATATAGGTTCGCCTTAGTATATATTCTCTTGTTCTTATTATCTGGTAGTTTTAATGTTTAATTATAAAATATACTACAATACAGTACCTGGAGTAATAGTAATGTTATATTATGTATCCATAACTATAAGATTTTTCTTGTTATAATTAGCCAATTTATATAAAATCTGATAAATAAACCTATATAAATGTATATACATACTTGTCATAAACCAAGTCACCTTATGTGTTGCAGTTTAGAAAGATTATTTTTTAGTTAAATTAATAACAAAACTCGCCTTGTTCTATCCATAAACAATACATATTCATTTAGAAGACAGCGGTAACTGTGCTTATGTATCTCCTGATAGTTTTGCTGAATAACCTTTATTTCTAGTTAAATCTGGATAATTAATTATCGTATACTAGTTTCGCCCGCGGTTTCGTCTGTGAGGAAGTCGCTTGTTACATAATTATTAAACATATTATACATCCTCCCGGGATGGTAGTTTTCTGTGATATTTCTAGGTTCTGAACTGTCTTGTGTTGGGTTTTATTGTAGTCAGGTTAGTGGGTTGAGAATTTGGACATAATAGACTGACATACATACATACTCGCATTCGCAATATTATTATAGTATTGTTTGAGATTTTGTAGAGAGTTTTTGGATGGCATAGTGAGTAGATACCTGGACGATTTTCTCACAAAGTTTTCACTGGGGGTAGTTGTGTAGAAATTTATATATATATAAAAATAATGCGAAGTATTGTCAGGTTGTTGTGAGTGGGAATAGAGATTACATAGTTTAGTGTTGGCAATATTAATTAGAATTCTTATATGATTGACTGTTATATAGTATAGTATATTTAGGCATAATAAAGCAATTAGAGTAGGCTGTCCGTTCCTTTATCTTTCAAAGTATATACTTACAACATAAACAAGAGACTAGATAACTTCTGAAATTTTTATTTTGATGATCAATTTACTTGCAAGTCTGTCTACTTATCTATTTAGCGGGGTGATTCTTATTAGAACCTTCTTCTCTCATTTGAATTTTGTTTCACATATTTTGAGTTGTTCGAATACTGGGTAGGACCATACCATAGTATGTTTACCATTTATAACAATCATCATCATCATCATTAGTTTAAAGTAGTTCGCTGTTGGATAGGCCTTCCCCAAAGACTAAAGGTAGTTGATTTGGTTGATAATTATTTTACTGTGGTATATTGTTGTTGTGCTCTATACTTATTTACTATATGGTATTTACTATACATAAGCATAATTTAATTGGTTCTTGGTTTCAATTAAAAGATATTTTATTTACTTTGGCCTTTTCCAATATTTATTGTTAGTGATTTCTTGTTCCTTTTGATATACATATGCAGTTCAGATAAGATATTCAAACTTATTTACCTACTTATATAAAGTAGGGGCGTTATTGATTATTATATAGTTGTTTATTATCGGCCAACTCTGGGGTCACGGTGGTTCCGCAGTCTGTCCATAAATTAAATAAGTGCTATTATGCTAGAGTAATAACCATGCTTGTGGGTTCTACATTATATTTGATATTATATACTATATTTGATTTTGCAATAATTATCATAATTATTCTTCATCTATATATTTTGTTTTTTTATATATAAATAAATCTAGACTATCCATTAATTAAATACTTAAGTTATCAAAACAATTATCCAGTTAGGGTTCCCGAAGAGGGGTATAATTAATTAGGGTTCCATAGTCAATTAGATTTGAAACCTCGGGTTCATTTTATTTAGGTTAAATAAGTAGCGGCTTCTAAATTTAAGTTTTATTTTTAAATGCAGGTATAGCGCTAATATTTTTCAAGACGTTTATAATTCGAATATGAGGTATAAGAGTTGTGTTTTGTTTCAGGAGTGTTAAACATTTTAAAAAAGTTTCAGAGAACCATTAAGTGGTAGTGAACTATTATGTGTGCGCCAAGTGCCAAGTGATACTAAAGTGACTTTGAAGTGATACTAAAGTGATAGTGAAAGGACACTAAAGCGATATCAAAGTGATATCAAAGTACATGTAAATAACAGTGTAGTGCGTTAGTAAGTGATAAGTGACTTTTACCTTATAGTGATTAGTTAAGTTTGTAAATATTAGTGATTAGTGATAACAGTGATTGATTAGTGAATTTAAATTTTAATTAGTGGTGAATAGTGCGTGTGATTTATATAAAAGTGATTGACAATTTAATAGTGCATAAATAAGTGGGATATAAATACAAGTGCATTAACAGTGATTGCTAAAGTTTGAATTTAATTGAAAGTGCTTGTGCTTAATCATCAAGATGCCTAAACAGAAGACTACGCCTAAAGCAGCTGAGGCTAGGAGGTCCGGTGTTAAACGCAGGGCCCCTACAGCTACTGGTCCACTTCAGCAAATGACATCAACTCAATATATGACTCGGATGATACAACGCTCCATGAATGAAGTGACTTCTAAGATTGCCCAATTAGAGCAAAGGGTTGCAACCTTATCGTCTACCAGTTCATCATCAGGCTCTCATGTAGAAGGGGGCGCGACAAATCTCCAAGTTCCGTTACAGTTTGAAGCAGTTCCAGGACCTTCGATTCCATACTACCCAATGCCTCGGATGCCTGCGGATAAACCGAAGTTTCCAGCCAAGAACAAGCATCCGGTGACATTCATCGAAGATTTAACCACATATCTGAAGAGGTGTGCTTCAGGAACGGATGAAGTTATCGACACCATACTTGAGTGCTTGGAAGGGGAGTCAAGGAACTGGGCACGTATTTACAAAGACAGATGGGCACATTTTGAGGACTTCAAGAGGGACTTCCTGGACACTTACTGGGGGGAAGCAGAGCAAAATGAGTTGAGGAGGAAAATCGTGATGAACACTTGGGACTCCTCCCAATCCACGATGCTAGGACATTTCATAACGCTGTGCGGTCAAGCTAAGATGTTAACTTACGCTATACAGGAAAGGCAGTTAGTGAACGATATAATGAATCATTTCCCTAAGGATGTGCAATATGCATGGTCAACGAGCAACTATTCTTCGATTCTTCAAGCCACCGAGTTTCTTCGCAAGTTAGACATTGTCAACAAGCAGGCGAGTCTCAAGAATAGCAACAGTGGTCGTCCAAACTTTGCGCAGAAATCCGCAGCAGCCGTATCAAATCAACATGAGAAGAGGAGTACGTTCAACCGCAACCAGCATTTCAGCAACAGGCAAGCGCGTCAAGCAGGACCAAGCAAACCAGTAGATACTAATGTTGTAAATATTGTTGATGATAATAATACTTCTAATGTAGACTCAGTAGTATCAGATAATTTAAACGAGTAGGCGTTGATGTAAGTAGCCCCGATACATCAACATTAGGAGGGGCAAACCTAACTCCTGTTGCTTTAAATATTATGATGGGTCTTGGATGGGAACCTGGACAAACATTAGGTAAACGTGATAACGGGTTACGTAGGCCTATAGTTACTAAAGGTCAGTGTAGTACAGCAGGGTTAGGGTCAGGTATAAAAGAAAACAATTTAACAAATTTTGAATTGCAGGTTGTAGAATCATTAAAAGCACAATCAGATATAGATAAAGTTGCTTTGACTCCACCAGAAACGGTTTCTTCATTATTCGATGAAGAAGATAATATTACTGCGGATAGATTAGAAATGTTTAAGTCTGAGATTGGGGTAGAGGTATTCGGTAAACAGGTCGTTTGTCTCGTTGATACTGGTAGTGACATTACTTGCATTTCTGAATCATTTTGGGAAACTTTAAAATTACAAGTTGGGGATAAGTTAAATATGTTACCGGTTAAACCAATTCAGATTCGTGGTGCTGTAGGCCAGAAAAGCGCTAAAATACAGCAAATGGTTTTATTACCTGTAAAATTCGGAGTAATTGAAATGGAAATTAGATTCTTAATTGTTCCAAAATTAGTTCATTCAGTAATACTTGGATTTGACTGGCTTACAGCAAATAACACTAACATAAGACTGCAAAAGCCATCCGTTGGGTTGATTATTGATTACAAGGGTCATAGGACATTAATTCCATTTATTGAGTATGTATTTGAGGGACAGCACGTTTCTGAAATTATGAAAGTAGATAGTAGTTTCGACTTTCAGAAGTACTTGCAGGAAATTAAAACAGGCATACCTCTTAAAGGGGCTCAAGTCAGTAAACTGAAACAGGTTTTGAGTAAACATGGGGACGTCTTTACCAAGAGATTAGGTCGGGCAAACTGTTATGAGCATGTCATAAAAATGGTAGACCATAGCCCAGTTATTAGGCGTTCTTATCCAGTTCCATATGCATATAGGTCGCGAATGGAGGAAAAGTTAGCTGAAATGGTTGATATGGGAATAATATCTAGAGGTTCTACTCCATATTGTAGTCCATTAACTTTCACCTTAAAACCGGACGGCTCAATAAGAGTTTTATTAGATGCTCGGGAAATAAATAAGAATATGGTAGCTGAGGCTGAAGCACCTCCAATGCAATTAGATGTGTTAAATTCATTTCATGGGGTTAACTATATCAGCATAATTGACTTAAATAACGCATATTTTCAAATACCAATTTCAGAGGATAGCAAGAAATATACAGGCTTCACTTTTAATGGGAAGTCCTACATGTATAACGTTCTGCCACAAGGTCTTAAAACTTCAGTCGGTAGTTTCAGTCGGGCAATGGACCAAATACTAGGACCAGAAGTCAAACATTTTTGTGTAAATTACCTAGACGACCTTGCGATTCTAACTCAGGGCACATTAGATGACCATCTTGAGCATATTGACATTATACTGAACAAATTAAAATCAGCCGGCCTTACCTGCAACATTGAGAAGTGTAAATTCATTTGTAAGGAAGTGAAAATGTTAGGACACATTATTTCAACAAAAGGGATTAAAACAGATCCAGAGAAAATAGAGTCGATTAAAAATTTTCCGGTTCCTAAAAAGATAAAACATTTAAGGGCATTTTTAGGGCTGTGTAACTATTACAGACGGTTTATTCCTGATTACAATAGTATTATTCAGCCTTTGTGCCAGTTGCTTAAAAAGGACAAAGGTTGGAAATGGACTGCTGAAGCACAAGCAGCATTTGAGCAATTAAAAAGTAGATTTTTGAACACAATAATGTTACATCACCCTGATATGTCAAGACCGTTCTATTTACAAACTGATAGTTCTGGAGTAGGCTTAGCTGGAGTATTATTTCAGTACGACGATGAAGGTGAAATGAAAATACTAGGATATTGCAGTAGAGCTTTAAGGGGCGCCGAATTAAGATGGACAGTTACAGAACAGGAATTTTGGGCAATAATTTACTGTCTTAGAAAGTTCGAAACCTACTTGAGGGGCGCTAAATTAATAATTAGGACTGATCACAAAGCACTGACGTTCGTTAGGTCGTGGAAATTATACAATAGTAGAATAATTCGGTGGATACTGTTTCTTGAACAATTTGATTACACTATAGAACATGTCAAGGGAAAGGATAATGTTGCTGTCGATGTCTTGTCTAGGTTTCCATCCGATGCAGTAATGATACAGGAGGATAAGGTATTTTGTCCAGAAATCCATTACATGGAAGTTAGTAAAAACAAAACATTGATATCTGATTTGAAAAATATAGCTGATTTACAAGCTAATGATGACGAGATTAAATTGATTGTAAATATTGTAAATAATGTTAGTAATAGGCAAAACGGTAGGTTAGGTAAAATTGCGAAACAATGTTATATTAAGAATAAAATACTGTATTTTAAGGATAATTTGGATAGGAATGTAATATACTTGCCAGTGTTTGAGAAAAGAAATAATTCTTCAAGTTCACGAAGAAATGGGCCATCAAGGGGCTTATAAAGTGCTTAAATACCTCAAAGATAGATTTTATTGGCTTGGAATGAATAGAGTAGTAAAATCATTATTGAGAACTTGTCACATCTGTCAGGTTTCTAAAAGCGATAACATAAAATATGTAGGTGAGTGTAAGTCTATAGTAACCGAACAAGTAGGAGACATTGTTATGGCTGACTTATATGGACCATTGCCTAAGGGTAGATTTGGAGCAGCTTATATACTTGTCATTCAGGACTCATTCAGTAAATTTGTTAAGCTCTATGACTTGGCTAAGGCTTCTTCACGCGCAGTAGTATCGAAATTGAGACAATTTGCTAAAATTATTAAGCCAAAAGTGGTAATGACAGATAATGGAAGTCAGTTTTCTTCTGAGGGATGGAAGCAGGCTTTAAGAGATATCGATATAAAGCCTATATACACGACTGTTAGAAATCCTAGGCCGAATATAACAGAACGAGTAAATAGAGAAATAGGCCGTTTATTTAGAACCTATTGTCATAAAAACCACAAGGGTTGGGCAACTATACTAAGCAAAATAGAAAATTTATATAATAACACTTTTCACGAGAGTACTGGGTTTACACCTAATGAAATACTATATGGTGTCGGTAATAGCATGACATTTGATAGTTGTCTACCGGAATTGAATAAATGTAAAGACATTGATTCTGTTAGGGCACAAGTGAGGCAAAATTTAAAAGATAACAGCGTGAGACGACAAAACCAATTTAATAAGTCTCACCGCTTAATTGAATTTCAAATAGGAGACTATGTAAAGGTTCGTAAAGCAAATAAGTCTGAAGCACAGAAGAATCTAACAAAAAAGTTTCAGCTTCTCTATGAAGGCCCCTACATAGTTAGTGCTATTCCTTTTTCGAACGTTTATACATTGATGGACCCTAAAACTAAACAGATTCGAGGTAACTTCAATACCATTCACTTAAATAGATATTATGTGTAAATAATATAGCTAGACTTTAGGAACAGCTGATTCATTGTAAGTATAAGATTAAATTGTAGGTTAAGGTTGAATACTCTACTTAGGATTAGCTAGTAGTAGCGAAGTTAATCATTACAATTCTGTTAGCTGTGACTACTTTAAATTGGTTAGTTACCAATTGATGATTGAACAGTAAAATAGGGAAGAAGTTCCTTTTACTTTAGTTATCAGAAATGGAGTATATGATAATTTTGTTTGTAGTTTTATATTTGTACTGGACAAATATTCCTTTGCTTGCTTTAGTATATTGCATTATTGATTGTTATCATTGTCATTACATATAACTAATATGTAATAAGTTTTACAAAGATTGTAATGTTGTACCAATAAATCTTTATGGGGATGTCGGGTCAGGGAAATGACTCAATTACATCTATTGGGGCGTTTAATGATCTTCAAACCATCTACATTACGCTCTTATATTACTTGCCACTTACTTTACTATTACTACTTATTAAGCGCTTGCTTAATAGATGTGATTGGTGGGGAGTAGGGTGGTCATTTCTAGGGGGGGGGGGTTAGGGAATAAATATGATGTATTAGGAATTTTAATAAAATTTGAAAATTTCCACTGAAAATTTATTTAGTAACTAAATTAATTTAATTTTTCCTCCTTTAGCTAGATTTTATTGTCATCTTCTTCTTTCCTCTTTTACTCTACTTTTTCAAAAAAAAAAAAAAAAAAAAAAAAAAAAAAAAAAAAAAAAAAAAAAAAAAAAAAAAAAAAAAAAAAATTTTTTTTCTTTAATTTGGCAATAATTATTGTAGTCTTCTTTATTGTTGGTAATTTATAACTACGGTAAACTTCTTTATAAATTAAGGGGCGGTTGTAGCAGACTCCATATATTATTGCCGTATTTTTTTACTTGTTATAGGAAATATTTTCTATAGGAACAAATTTTCTTTCGTATTTCTATAATATGGTTCGAAATAATTAATTCTGTTCGTTAAATAGTCTATTTTAATTAATTCATTTATTATTTTCATTATAAATCTTAATTTACTGTTACGTTGCTCTTTAAAGAAGTAAGCATTAATAATTTCCAAACTCCGTTTCCACTCACGTTGAAGTAGTGACATCTCTAGGGACACGGCGTCAACAGGCTATCGAATAGGGAGCTTAAACCACGCTTTGTACAGATGTAGTTATGAAGTACAGAAAAAAGTTTAGCTACTTGACAATAGATGACATTATTACTGAACTAAGACCGTCACTGTGGCGACCTCTAGTGAGATGCGGTGAGTGCGTGTCGAGTTATAGTTATCGGGCTGTACCCAGAGAGGTTCCGCTACTCGCCAATAGATGGCGCTATTTTTATAATTTAATGAAACCATCTGAGATTAATTAGAAATAATTTTATTCTCCTTTTGTAGTTTTACAGGCAAAAGCAACTAAAAACAAGTCTAATAAATCTAATGAATTGATTTACTAGCAAAGCGTACTAAAATAACTCTAATTATTTACAAAAATGTGTAGGTTAAGAAATTCTTCTTCAGCTCCCCATGTTTTCTTGAAAATTCCATTAAATCCTTTCTCCAATCCTGATTTCTTTCCATTTCCTGTTCCTCGTGCTGCCGTAGGCAATTTTGATAGTAAAATCCGTAGGAAAGCACTGAAGTTTCCTGAAATATAAATTTATTTGAATTTGCTCTATTGATATCCTAGATATAGCATTCTTGTAGAAAATACAAGTTAGATTTGAGTACTTTTGATTTAATCTCATCCTAATAGTGAGTCTGATACAGAATAAACAGTTTTAGTCCTGATTAGGCACTAAAATGATTCAAAACTAGTCATCTTTCAGTTTGAGAATTTTAACCCGAAGGCTGAAATTTTGTAAAGGCTAATATTAATAATTGTTTGTTATTTATAATCAAAATCTTTATAAATTCCATCCCTCCTGACTTAGTACAGTGTGTCTATACAATAAATACCTAAAGAAACTGTATAGATTTTGATCAGGGAACGAAGTGGAATTTTCAGTAGTGTAAAATTTTGCGGGTTGAATAATTTTCATGATTAAGCTTAGATTCGTGGTTTCGTTATAAATCTGTTCTTTATGCAGTGCATACACTATAATTTAACATAAATTACCTCATACAATTGACCAAATAAATCACAATTAACGTTTGAAAATTTCCTTACTATGGAATATTTTGCTTAAGAATTTTCCACTATTAGATTTGTCTGTAAGTATGAAATTCTTATTAGTTTCTTACCTAAAAACGCCGTGAACAATTATAGGAGTAAAATTGTGTCGTTCCAATTAGAATTTCTTGTCTTCTCATAGTAGTGTGAAAAGCTAACCTATGAATGGAAACGCTTTTGGTCCATAATTTCTTGGATTCTATCTGAAACATAAAAATAACTTTAGTACATAATAGAGTATGCTATTTTACACTAAGAAAATGCACTTTACCAGTGAAACAACTTTTCTTTTAGAAAATAATCATAACAAAACGGTTTGAACAAAACATAAACTAACCTCTGTCTTGGCGTAACATTTTTCCATCGTTGAAAGGGTTTTGCACTAAACTAATACTTCATTTTGGTAGTTTAGGAATCTAACCAGTAGTTTCAATAATTATAATCACATTCTATTTTGTAATTTAATATCAAATCCTGGCCAAACAGGCGAGTAAAATTTACTTGACAACAGCTGATTCGAACTGTCTGAGTCACGGTATTAGTAGGCACAGATGCAACTAGAAGCTGGTTTGTTTAGGAATTTCATATAATTTTGTCCAAAAGTCAATATTTAATTGTTATCATAAATAATTTAAATTCAAATTATGTCACATTTTGTTTTTATAAAGTTTCCTAACATGAAAATCTTATAGCCAATAAGAAACCTGATATTTATGAACTGCCAATAAGAAAATGATATTTAGAAACAGCCAATTAGAGACCGAATTGAATACAATAGGCTTGACCAAGATGGAGTCTATAAGAATTGCCACTTTTGCTTTTCCCACTTTTTAGGGTAACTCTTTATAATTCAACGAGCTTTTCTTTGGTTAGCCCTGTTTATATATTTATTCATTTATCTGTTCAATTCTCTAATTGTTTGATTCAAAACGTAAAAGCTGGATTTTCCTTCCTATAGTGGGGTTGGTGGGCGTTAAGTATGGCATGCCTGTGTGAGTTTAGTAGTGGAACGGTGGTTTCATGTATTATGAAATTTAGGGGTACTAATAAACACAGTCGACCAAACCAATAAAAATCACAAATTATACTTGAATTATGAAATAAAAACTTTTGACTATCTAAAAGGATGATTGTCCTGTCAAATCAATTGTAAAAGCAATTGATTAACGCTTAAAGGGTTAATAATCTGCACTGGGTAAACGTGGGAGTTGAAGACCGGGTTTTCACGGTCTGAGAATGGGGTCTGTGCCCGGCGGTGGGACGTGTATCGGTATGTGAGATGATGATGATGACCTTTTTAATGTGGAGGTTGCTAATTTTGATGGCAACACAGGGAGGATGTCAGTGGAAGGGGTGGTGTGTGATTCCGGTTTCGAGAACTTTCTAGAAGCTTGAGCTTATAAAAAGCCTTGCACGAGCAGTCTCGCTCTCTTTCCTTCTTCGGCTCTCGGCGCGTAAGCAGAAACTCTGCCCGTCAGGTATGTGGCTTCAGGTTTTGTCAAATTTTCCATTTTGTGAGCTTTTCTTTTCTTATTTAATTCTTATTGGAAAATAACAACGAGATGCTGCTGGTTTCCTAGCAGGATTTCAGTTATTTTCCGTAGTTTTCTTACTTAAATAACCCTGTAATCATCGTTTGTTGGGCGTGTCCTGGCACATGGCCGCTCTGGTTTCTGGGTGCCTTCAGGGCGGGTCTTGGTTGAGGATGTGGGCGCCTTATTCAGATCGCGACTGAATATTGGTGTTTCTTGCATTTTCTTCCAAGGATTCGCGTTGTTGGTATTCAGGGCTACGTAGCGTGCGAGTGTGGCGTGTCTGGATTAGCTCCACGACTTCCTTGTGCTATGGAAAGTTCTAGAACGTAAATTCACTCTTAAACTGCTCACAAAATTGGGTGCGGTTCCTATTGTTTTTGATACAAATGGGACTGTGCTGTGGCTGACACAATCTAAAGGCTGCTTCAACCTCCGTGCTCCGAGCAAGGTTGAAAATCTCTCGCGAAGTGTAGTCTAGGCAGGTAAAATAACAGTTTGATTTAGGATTCCGCGAATAATTAATTTTGGTGCGTAATAGGGTGTGTAATTTAGCTAGGAGCGTGATGTGTGTTGTGTGTTGTGAAAAATGGGCATTTTGTGATGTGTTTTTGTGTAGTGTTGTGATTATCAGGTGGGATTGATTATTTACCTTATCAGGTAAATAAGAGGTAAGTGAGCATGTTTTTATATGGTTAGGAAGTATGTCAGATTTATGTGAAGCTCTTGGTTCCACTCTACTTCAATTCTGTCTGTCAGAAGATCCATTTTCTTAATAGATTATAAAAATTCTTGTTAAAAGTCATGTTGGAACCGAGAATTTTTCTTAAATCAGACCATACTGCGCTAGGTAAATCATAGGGAAATTCTAGGGCTAGGAGGTAGGAATTTCTAGGGACCATTTTTTTATGTTTGTGTGTGCTTTATGTGTGTAAACGCACGGCGAATGTGTTTTCCTTGTCATAATTTTGCTCCATTGTATGTATGGGAAAGTGTCTGTCACGGGAATTACTTCCTACATTTTTCACAAGTCTAAAATTGTTAGACTTCACCGAACTAAGAATTATTTTCCTCGAGAATGACACAACCCATTCAGACAATTAATTTGTGTCCTGTGGCATGTGTTTTGCTATATAATTATTTATATTATATGGTATCTATGCATTTATGTCACACCGCATACTTACACTCACTTCACACTAACTTGATAGTTATTTACTGTGTAACTCTGAATTTATCAAATCCAGATTATATTCAGAGTGAGGTAATTGTCTGTAATCTCTGTAGACTAATAATGCGCAGTATTGGGTTACAGAGATGAGGTAATGCAGAGCTGCCTTAATTTTATAATAATTAGAATTCATAAAGTCTTATCTGGGTGCTTATTGTCCAGTAAGCGATCATATTTTAACAGTGTTTTACTTTAGGGCTTCCCGTGAGCTGTCACCTGGCCCGACCAGAGTCTGAATTTCGTCATCTCCCAGGTTGGCCCTAATAGCCTCCTTTGGTTGGTGTCGGGTTCTTACTGATTAGGTGGAAGGCTTATGAGCGACGATCCTAAGATCGTTTCTTATCGGCTATTTCACCCGTATGGTAGGCTATTAGCGAAGGCAGATTGGAGAATGAATAATGGCTTATTACACTTGAGCTGAGTTAGGCTGACCGGCCATCAGTAAAACCTGTGTAATTTAACATTTTCAAGCTCTAAGCAGATGTCATCGCTAAGCAGACGGTGTCCAGACTGAGCCTCCCTTCTGGGACCCTCAGTAGCGTTATGGCTCTTAAATTAAAGCTTACTTTGTAATGCCAGGTAATCTCAGATTGGATCTGGATTCCCTGTTATGACAAAGCGAGATCTGTCCTCTTGTGTTTCAATCATATTATGACCATTTATTGGACTAATATGTAAACCTATGATATATGACTATTTGCCTATAGAATTGGGGAAGCTCTAGGTAACTGGTACTGGTTATCTGAGTAAATGAGTCTTATTGCAATGCTTGTCATTTCTCTCATGACAATTCCATTTGTCTATCATAACCTTACCTCTCCTTGTGAGTAACCTGATTCATGTTTTATACTATTTAAACTATTCTATGTGTTCATGCAATGCAGCTTGAACTCAACATCCAGTTTTACTAAAATGCTGATTCATGTGTTTGTGTACTGTCTGTATACACGGATATTCACAGCACACTATACAAATCCGTGGTGGTATGGTATCATGTCATCCACTTCTCATATCTCATTTCCTCACTTTGAATAATTGGGTCGGCTGTGGGGTTGCATTTCAAAGTAGTCATGACATTGTTGATACTTACATTAGTAAGCGGAGATGCTTGATGAAAAGATTTGTCTTCCTTATGGCTCCATATTGTTTGAGTGTGGACACTTACTTCAGGGTTGATATGTTATTATATCACCACAAACTTATTTCTTGTTCAGTGCGACTGGGATGGTTGTGGGCCGCATTCCAAAAGTAACTGTGACATTGTTGATACTTACATTAGTAAGCGGAGATGCTCAGCGAAAATGGCTTGCCGTCTCAGCCCCCCGACTGCTCTGGGCAAAACCCTACACTTGTCATGTCTGTTTGACACAGCTTGGCAATATCACAAACTTTGTAATTCACTGGTGTTGATCTATATAGACTTCCCAGTGGTTACACAACTAAAATCTGTGTGTATTGCACAGTGATACAGCATATGAATCACGCATTGGTTGGATTGGATGTATTTCCTTCCACTTTTTGCTATTTTTTGGAATTGGGTTTACTCATTCCATCTAACCTGTCCTCTTTTGAGTTGACTTAAGCACCGTAGTTAGTGCAGTAAATGTCGACTCCTTCGGGTTATTTTTATCCGTGGGCGTGCGCCGGTGGAAAGGTGGGGTGGAGGAGCTTTCCCGAGTCTCCGTGAGAGGCTCGTAACTCTTTTCCAGTCAACTCAAATCCATTCCCGACCCTTTACACACTCTACCTACTCACTCACCCATATTATGCCCTATTTTTCACTATATTTGTTATGTGTATTGAATTCCAAATATCTAGCTTTAAGTTACCTAATTTAGACACTTATATGGCGCCCTTATAGATATCTTGCTTGTTACAGACATACCACATAAAAGATCATTGGGATTACTAAAACAAAAAATTACACAACGTAGGAGTCCTAACTGCTAGATGATCACAATTTTATGGCCAAACCAATTCAATTAATTAGATTAATTTAATTTAATTAATAATTATTATGAATTTGTTTCATAGACATTTTCTTCATATATATATTATTCATATAATAAAATATTAGGGGAATCTCCCCGGCTATCCATCCCGGGTACCTCCGTTACAGTGTGTAAGAACGGTGTAAGACAATTTGCAAGGATGCTAGTGTGCGTGACGAATTGTGTTGCCAGCTGCTCCACTGTTACCCGAAGTATTGGGAAAATATATTATGCTGTGGTCTATTAAGTTACGGGTTATAAAATGTATCTTGGGAAATACTTAGAAATTAACAAGTTATTAAAAGTGAATGTTTTAATATGTTGTTCGTTTTGGGGTAGGTTTTTTCTTTAAAAAAATGGTAGGTATGTAGGTATATCAATGATCAGGCCTCACTTTTAATAATAATACGTGGCGTTATCTGGAAAAAGGTACCTTGTTGTCGGTATTGCGTTATTGATATGATGACATACATACATACGCTCGAAAAACATAACCCTCCTTCGGGCAGTCAGGTAAAAAGTTAACATTTCAGGAAAATGGGTAAAAAAACATTTTTCAATACTTACATTTTTGGTCGAATAATTCACTTTCAAAGGATGTATTATGTCGGCGGCCGATCGTAAAATCCGCCAGATCACGAAATTCCTAGGCACATCATGAAATGGCGCCATTAAATGATATGCCTAAAAGTTGTCCAAAAAAAGTTGTGAAACAATACGGCAGATCGATTAGACCAACGCATTCGACGATATTACTAGCTTTATACCGGGCATATCGTTATATGCTGAAAAAAAGAAAAAAATAGGTACGACGAGCGAAGCGAGGGGTGGTTAGTATAAATTGTGACCACTACGCACGAGCCGAGCGAGCGAAGCGAGCGCGCCGCGGCAACGGCCGGCGAAGTGCCAGAAACGATTTGGCGGCGTTTCGTGATATGCCTAGGAATTTCATGATCTGCCTAAACTAGCCAAACCACGAAATGGCGGCGTTTCATGATATGCCTAGGAATTTTATAACCTGCCTAAACTAGCCAAATCATGAAATGGCGGCGTTTCACGATATGCCTAGGAATTTCATGATCTGCCTAAACGTCACTAGGCAAATCGTCAAACGGTGAGTTTTGAACGATATGGCGGATGTCCCTTAGCCAATTCATGAAATGGCGCCATTTCACGATATGCCTAGGAATTTCGCGATCTGCCTAAACTAGCCAAATCACGAAATGGCGACGTTTCATGATATGCCTAGGAATTTCATGATCTGCCTAAACTAGCCAAATCATGATATGCCTAGGAATTTCATGATCTGCCTAAACGTCTAGGCAAATCGTCAAACGGTGAGTTTAGAACGATATGGCGGATGTCCCTTAGCCAATTCATGAAATGGCGCCATTTCACGATATGCATAGGAATTTCGTGATCTGGCGGATTTTACGATCGGCCGCCGACATATATATTACAAAGATAAACATTAAATAATATAGAACTAGGTTATGTATATATAATAATTACGTTAGATAAATAAAATAAGTTATTAAATGATGATAATAATAAAATTCAATTGATTAAAATCTCAACCACGGGGATTTGATTTTTGTGTACGCGGCAACACTGGATGGCGTTTCGGGTTCATGTTATTTTATTTTGTAATTTCGAAATTATACGATATTTACTGATGGTATGTGATCCCAGTGTCCTTCTTATTTTCGGAAGTATTATTTTTACACAGTTTCACTGCGCAAACTGGCATTTTAATTCGGTTTATGACCAAAATTTAGCAAAACATTTGGAGGAGCACCTTACGCACAGTCTGCAACGCGACTGAGCCGGGTTGGAGCCGGGTACGCCGATTTCGGCGTACTATTTGTTGCTTCATTTGACAAGTACGCCGGCGGTATCTAGTCGAGCGAGCGCGAGACCAATCATTTATCTAAGGTCTACGTATCTAATAAATTTATTTTTATGTTTTAAAGTCGCACAATAAATTAGTTTTCTAGTTTACTAATTATCTATTTATTTATCTAGTCTTATCTAGTTATGGTGTGTATTAAAGGGTGTCTTTATAACACTCAGAGGGTTGCCTACGGTGCTGGCTGAAAATCAGCGCTGGGGTGTTCTTAACGCTTCAGCATTATGCTGAGCCAGTGTCTGATTCACAATCGCAATGACACATACCTTTGTGTTGTTTATTTGTATTGTACCAAATAGTATTGTTGTCTTGTGTTGTGAATAAATGTATTTTCTTTCTTTCTTTCTTTCTTTAAAGGTATGTCAGTGGTTCATAACATTCTCCAGTGCCCTTAGTGTAAGTTTTTGGTTACAAAATACGTCTCGATTGAACATCACAAACGTTCCGCTAGAGGCGCTGTTCGTGTTTCAATATATATTGAGATTTTAACGCGAACATGATCGAGACGCACTGGTCCTGTAATGCTAAAGTAAGAGGTGATAATCTAAATAAATAAATAAATATATTTGAATCCCGCTGTACCGCGTTGTCAAGCGGTGGTGTAGCGGTATAGCACGCGGCACGGAATGCCGAAGGACCTGGGTTCGATTCCTAGCGCTGGTCTTATTTTTTTGGTTTTTCTGTGCATCTATATTTCAGTTTGTATTTTCGATATGGGTTTTACGGGATGACGGTAAAAGTTACAAAAAAAAAACAAAAAAAACAAAAAACCAATCGAAATAAAAAATACAACAAAAAAAATACCAAAAAACCAATCCTAAAAATTTCATTCAAATTGACGTCTGTAGGTACATAATTATAGCACTAAAAAAAAATGTTATTGCTTTAATCACAGAATTCCCGGGACTCATCCCAGTAACGACCGGGACACAAATTTGGGTCGCGATTCAAGGTTGAGAACAGCTGATGTATGTATGTAAGGTACAGTCTCAAGCACAAATATATCAAACAACAAAGCGTGCAGAAATACGAATCTGTTTCTCGGGCGGGTGGGACTTGACAGATATTTTTGCATACTCCGCTGTGGCAGATATATATTGCAGTTGACTGTACATACCTATATTTGGTCTGACTGCAGCCTAAAAAGCATAGCTTTTACATTATGAAGCATCAAGCATCATTAGATTCAACTATTAGAGATCTTTCAATGGGACTGGCATAGTCACACAGGTGCACTTAAGCCTCAAAAAAAATAGAACAAAAAAAAACTATTAGAGTGAAATTAGGTAGGTATTTTAGGTACGTAATATTTCAAAATGGCGTCCGCGACACAAATATGGAAGGTGATTTTTTTTCCAAAAATACATTGCGTATAAATATTTTTTTATTGATGTTCAGTAAATCCCAACTATACTAAACCAAATGTAGAATAGATAATGCGATTTTCAAGAATCATTAACACAGTTAAACATACATACAAGCATGTTTAAGTGGAATGTTTAGTACCTATGTAAAGCAATGCTGTCAGCAGTAGAAGTAGCGGTTATGGCGATCAAAATTATCTAAACACTCTCTTATTAACTTGGCAGTAGAGTCGTGTGATCATTTTGAGCGTCGTAACCGCTCATCCACTTTCGCTGCTGATTGTACATAAGTAAATGTGAGTAATGTTTTGAGGGAACACGTTTACTCTCACACGCACGATTGATTACTTATGCTCACTCAAACACACGCGTAAATGAGCTAACCTAGTTAATTAATCCTAATTGGAACGTTACGCGTGTACTGGCATTGGGCATCCACAGGGAACTAGCCCTATTTCGTACTCCCTGGAGCATCGGCCCTTCGCCCTGAAATGCCTGCAGGGCTACTACGAAACTTTGTGAAGGATTGAAGGTTGTGTCGTGCTGTCCCTTTTGCTCTCGTAGGAGAAGTTTCCCTGCCGGCCGCGCGGCCGCGTTAGGTATTCGTTTGGGATATTGCTGTCTTTATCGCTCTTGACATAAGCGCTCGCAACCATCCCCCCCTATGCACATCCCCTCCAGCTTCTCCGCTTCCCGCTAAAGTGTATCGAGCGAGGTAGCCGTAGGATTTTCAAAATTTGGGCGGTTGAATTTTGGGTTTTGTTGTCCTCATATTATACGAAAAGTATAGCACACACTGAAAAAAACGGGCTACTTATTACGTGACTTTCAACAGTGCCATACGTAGCTAGGATTCCACTATTACGCTTTGTGCCGGCTACATGCCGCGTACGTAGTTGTCAGTACGTAGTCGGCCCCATTACGCGCGTCATGTAGCGGGCCCGTTACTTACGAGTGGCTTTCCCAGCTACTTACGTACGTAGTTCGTATCCGGCTACGTACAGATAATGAGTATGCAAATTCAAGCTGTTTTGCATTACTATACAGGAGCGGGTAAAGCCTAAAGCATGGAGCAGCATACGTTGGTACTGCTAAAGCACTGGTACTGTGAAGGAGCCGCTACAGTATGGCATGTTGCGGCATACGTCGATTTTGCATTAGCACTGGTACTTTACCGATGCCGCTACATTATATAATGTTGCGGCATACGTCAGAACTGCAGTACCACAAGTAATTTACAGATGCCGCTACATTATAGCATGTAGCGGTATACATTGGTACTGCAGTAGCACTGGTACTTTACAGATGCCGCTACATTATAGCATGATGCAGCATACGTTTGTACTGTGGTAGCACTGGTACTGTACAGATGCCGCTACATTATAGCATGTTACTGCATACGTTTGTACTGCGGTAGCACTGGTACTGTACAGGTGCCACTACATTACAGCATGTTGCGGCATACGTTTGTACTGCGGTAGCACTGGTACTTTACAGATGCCGGTACATTATAGCATGATGCAGTATACGTTTGTACTGTGGTAGCACTGGTACTGTACAGATGCCGCTACATTATAGCATGTTACTGCATACGTTTGTACTGCGGTAGCACTCGTACTCTACCGGTGCCACTACATTACAGCATGTTGCGGCATACGTTTGTACTGCGGTAGCACTCGTACTGTACAGGTGCCACTACATTACAGCATGTTACTGCATACGTTTGTACTGCGGTAGCACTCGTACTCTACCGGTGCCACTACATTACAGCATGTTGCGGCATACGTTTGTACTGCGGTAGCACTCGTACTGTACAGGTGCCACTACATTACAGCATGTTGCGGCATACGTTTATACTGCGGTAGCACTGGTACTTTACAGATGCCGCTACATTATAGCATGTTGCGGCATACGTTTGTACTGCGGTAGCACTGGTACTTTACAGATGCCGCTACATTACAGCATGTTGCGGCATACGTTTGTACTGCGGTAGCACTGGTACTTTACAGATGCCGCTACATTACAGCATGTTGCGGCATACGTTTGTACTGCGGTAGCACTGGTACTGAACAGGAGCCGCTACATTACAACATGTTGCAGCATACGTCTGTACTGTAGTGGCACTGGTACTGTACAGATGCCGCTACATTACAGCATGTTGCGGCATACGTTTGTACTGCGGTAGCACTCGTACTGTACAGGTGCCACTACATTACAGCATGTTGCGGCATACGTTTGTACTGCGGTAGCACTGGTACTGTACAGGTGCCACTACATTACAGCATGTTGCGGCATACGTTTGTACTGCGGTAGCACTCGTACTGTACAGGTGCCACTACATTACAGCATGTAGCGGCATACGTTTGTACTGCGGTAGCACTGGTACTTTACAGATGCCGCTACATTATAGCATGTTGCGGCATACGTTTGTACTGTGGTAGCACTGGTACTGTATAGATGCCGCTACATTACAGCATGTTGCGGCATACGTTTGTACTGCGGTAGCACTGGTACTGAAAAGGAGCCGCTACATTACAGCATGTTGCAGCATACGTCTGTACTGTAGTGGCACTGGTACTGTACAGGTGCCGCTACAGTACAGCATGTTGCGGCATACATCTGTACTGTAGTGGCACTGGTACTGTACAGGTGCCGCTACAGTATAGCATGTTGCAGCATACGTTTGTACTGCGGTAGCACTGGTACTGTACAGGTGCCGCTACAGTACAGCATGTTGCGGCATACGTTTGTACTGCAGTAGCACTGGTACTGTACAGGTGCCGCTACAGTACAGCATGTTGCGGCATACATCTGTACTGTAGTGGCACTGGTACTGTACAGGTGCCGCTACAGTACAGCATGTTGCGGCATACATCTGTACTGTAGTGGCACTGGTACTGTACAGGTGCCGCTACAGTATAGCATGTTGCAGCATACGTTTGTACTGCGGTAGCACTGGTACTGTACAGGTGCCGCTACAGTACAGCATGTTGCGGCATACGTTTGTACTGCAGTAGCACTGGTACTGTACAGGTGCCGCTACAGTACAGCATGTTGCGGCATACATCTGTACTGTAGTGGCACTGGTACTGTACAGGTGCCGCTACAGTACAGCATGTTGCAGCATACGTTTGTACTGCGGTAGCACTGGTACTGTACAAGTGCCGCTACAGTACAGCATGTTGCAGCATACGTTCGTACTGCGGTAGCACAGGTACGATACAGGAACGGGCACTTGACAGCATATCGCAGCATACGTTTGTACTGCTGTAGTACTGGTACTATACAGGTGCGGGTACAGAACAGCATGTTGCAGCATATGTTTGTACAGTTGTAGTACTGGTACTATACAGGTGCGGGTACAGAACAGCATATTGCAGCTTACGTTTGTACTGCTGTAGCACTGGTACTATACAGATGCGGGCACTGAACAGCATGTTGCAGCATACGTTAGTACTGCTGTAGCACTGGTACTATACAGATGCGACCACAGTAAAGCATGGTGTAGCTTATCATAACCGCACTGTATGGATATACAGTTAAGGAAATGGTTTTGCCTACCATCAGAAAACCCTGTCGCTATAAGGAGTCGTATTAACTAAGGGGACAGGGTTCTACGGTGGTAGGTGAATCAATTTCCTAGATTGTATTTTTCGGTGCGATTATAATATGTTTCACCACGATTTAACTGGAGCAAAAGTACGATACATATGCAACAGCAACACAAACCGTTACTGACAGACCATGCTTCACTGTAGACCCTTTGTACCTATGTTACAGCAGTAGATACGTATATACACTATGCTTAACTTTCCGCGCCGGCATAGCACCTGTAAGAACAGAAACACAAACAATGATACAACAAACTTAACTGTACTTGCTTTTGTATGGTACCTGTGCAACAGCATTACAGAACATTACTATGAATATGCTTCACTGCACCCGCACTTGTACTTTCCTGCTCCAGTACAGCACCTGTACAAACAGACAGCAATGATAATGAATTACGTATAAATACAATTTAAATAGTAAAACAAACTTTAGAAAAAAAAATATATT